>JASCZW010010838.1:0-54365 GCA_034211315.2 Aedes japonicus | reverse complement strand
TTTGACCTGTCTCCACTCAGGCGGTACGATGTTGTTTCGAAGTATTGAATCGAAGGAATTGAATAAGTTCAGCAAGCGTCTTCTTGGGATATCGGAGAGATTTTTCAAGAGATGATTTACCATATTGCATCTGGGTGAGGATTTGTGTGATGAAAAAAAAGAACCATAGGGAATTCCAGCATTGCAAATGGTCTGTCCAGAGAGCCGCCACTTGGAGACGTTTCTCGAAAAACATGTTTTACTGAAACAAAATCCGGATAAACCTTATTCCCGAAATCGAATATCCATCGATTGCACTTTTCATCACTCTTATTAGTAGCTAAGTGTTGACATGTTGGAGCCACTCTCTACAAGGTGGTTATTGAGGTTTCTCTTGAGAGTAAATAATCAAAGGCCTGATTTTTGTTAATACAATTTTTTACATTCATCGTCCCTGCCAGATCTGTTGTTGAATAGTGCCTTTGGAACTTTTCTTGTTTGCGCTTCAAGAGAGCTTTTGAGGATCAGATCGGCAAGAAATCGTAATTTTTCGAACGGTGGAAGAGTGTCAACGAATTTTCCAACAAACTATACAAAGCGATTAATAAGTACCCATGTTTATTAGATGTGGAATTATAGCTTCCAGAGCTGAACAAATTTTGGACACCAAAATAATAACAGCAAAAAATATACACAAAAAATTAAACAAAAGCGATTGTTTATTTCACAATAATAGAGCTATCTCTACATAAGAAACACTTCATTAAGATGTCTTTCTGTAACATTCTCGAACTTTCTGTGGTACACCCGCCATCAGATTCGTACGATTCTCCATTCCACCTTTTAAAATCATCGGTACCATTTGTTTCCTTCTTAGTTTCGAAACGTTTCCACTTAACAAGAGCCCAGTACTTCTCCATTGGGCGAAGCTCTAGACAGTTTGGTGGATTGGCTGTTTTAGGCACGTATTTGACCTCTTGTACCTTATGCCATTCCAGAACGGATTTCGCATAGTGACAAGAGGCCAAATCAAGCCAAAACAAAGCTGGAGAGTCGTGGTTTCTGAAAAAAAGTAACACATCCTTATTGATACTGCTGGTAGAGCCGAAACTTTTAGATTTTCGACCACAATTACATATGACCTATCGAATCAAATACTTCTTCGGAAATTTTGACACCTTCTTTGTTCGAAAATGCTTGGCAACGCAGTTTCTTTGCATTCTGGTATGAAAAGCCAGAACATGTATAAAGTCTTCGAGTACGTATCTTTCGTCGTCCATTATGATACAAGAAAATGTTTGCAAAAAAATGGTGTAAAGCTCTTTAGCACGGGTTTTTGAAGTGAAATTTTACTTGTCTTAGCGTTTGGGCATCTTTTTCACTTTGTACGCCTTCAGTCCTTGCCTCTGCTTCACTTTTTGTACGTATGACACTCCTGTTCTAAATTTTGCGAGCCACATTTCGCACAGCAAGATTTGGGTTTTCCTCAATAATGGCTATCACCTTCTTGTCCAATTGTCGCGAGCATACTTTTCGATTTGTTCCACTTTCAACCCTCCGATCCACAGTCAAACGCTGGTCAAATGATTTGCAAGCACAAAACACGGTTTTTTCTGGTAGTTTTAGTACCTTGGCAAGATCGCGTATCGATAACGTCAGATTTTCCTACCGTTCGTACAAAAGCCGTTTGAGCACTTTTTGCATTTGATTCGACGCCAGTTTACCAAGTGCTACGAGAATGTAAACATGTTGTACCACGAAAAAAAATGGAGAGTTTCAGCATTTATATGATTGAAACGTTTCAGCGATCCGTGAAATATTTCAAAATCTACACTGAAAGAAAAGTGTCCGAAATTCAACGTGGACAGGCTTTACTTTGAGGTATTCCTGTGCTTCACAAATGCTGCATATGAGATCATTGCAACCAAAATGAATCGAGCAGGTTTCTTAGTGGTATTGCATAAAATTGATCTATTCTCGCATTAACTTCTATTATACAAATTATCTCCCATGAAACTCGTTCTTCAGCATACATCTTCTTTTTTTTCACCGTGATGAACGATGGTCTGCTATGGTTTATATTAAACCAGTTTATACTTGTCCCTCGGAGCCCGACGGTATAAAGCACGTAATTTGTGAACAATACCTCCGAGTACTCTCCAGTCTGCTCTGATAGGACACTGTGTTTTTATCACTTCATATACTTTGCGGAGAGCGGTAAGATAATATCTTCATCAACTGCATGCAGCTTGCTCTCCTGTGATGTTCCCCTTCAGCAAGCACCACATGTTGTCAGAAGGTGATGTGGTGCATCCTCGTCTGCCGGATTCGTAAAAGGTGATTATGTAGTATTAAAGATTGCCTCATCACAATCCCAGCCAGTGGACCAGAGGAAGAAGGGTGGCAAAAACTCTGAGGATGGTTTTTGTAGAAAATGGCAAGGCTAGCATTTTTGCTTTCAGCAAATGTTTTCAGGACTGCAGCACCATACTCGGATTACGATCGGATATCACTTGCACTCTGTTCCGTTTCCTGGTTCAAAATTTGCATGCCATAAATAATGGATGTCCTCCAGGTGTAATCTCTTGAGTTTTGAGGACATTTGATGCATTATGCAATGTACTCGAAATTAAGAGCTTTTTGTCGTCAAAATGTGCTTCGTCACTGTAGAGATCTAGCAAAAAGCAGAACGTTTGCAATCTGAGCAAGCAGCATTATATTTTCATGAAGTTGATGTAAGGTTATTTGTAGAACTTAGAAAAACAAGTTTTGGTTTCTCATGCTCTAAAACAAGTCTATTAGTATCACCAAACCAGAATTTTATTACCATTGTCATAGAATGCCTCACTATATCAGCTTGATAATAATGTCTCACGTACATGGAGTATGTAGCAAAACTTCTGAAATCGTATATTCTTCTTCCACTAATTGTTTGAAACTTTCTCCTTTGCAGTTGTTACACCCCATAACCTCTATCCAAGGTGTGTACTATGTCACATTTAATTATTACGTGATCTCATGCTCTTAACGGCAGAAGCGAACCTTGCTAATTTAATTACGTGCCATTAAGTAAGCCACTCACGTATTTTCTCAAAATAAACCGCGAATTTCCCATTAGAAGATGCATACCTTGTTTTCACTGCAGCAGAAATGCTCATGTTGGTGCTTTTATAATGGCATAGCTCCTGAATAATACATAAGGTTGAAAACAGCATCTATTGATTTTGATTGCCTTTTTTCCGCGTGTACAACTTTCAGTTAAACGCATTGATGTAATGCTTGTATGAAATTATTTCATTAATTAAGTGTATGCATTAATTAGCTACGAATGGTGACACGTAATTCATGACAAACAAAAGAAAAATTTATGGGAAAAAATAAGGTTTTTTAGACCTTCTCTTTTATTAGTCTTTATCTGGTAAAATACGTGCCGCTAGATATTCAGACGCACCTTCAATGAGTATGTAATTAATGTAACTGAGATTATAATTATTCTCTGTTGCTGCAACAGCATAATAAAAATTGATCAGCATAATCTATTCGCTCTCTAGAACTTTTATGAACTCAAATTAAAATTTTGTGAACGCAAATTAAAAATCTAGTCACAAGGCTGCTGAATATTGGCTTTACCTGTGTATTTTCGCAGAGCTAATTTGGACTTCCATCTAAGCTTTTAAGGGAGTCCGTACAAATTTTTGGTGACACTCTTAAGGTAAAACAACAATTTACATTTTCCATAATCTTCGAGCTAAAAAACATGAACAATGAAATTCTCAAGTTATCAGCCCAAGCGGGCTTTGGTAGTTCACTGGCATATTTAACTTTCGATGTACCTAGTTCGTCATGTTAGCATTCGAAAATGAATCTCGATTCCATGAATTCTAAGACTCTCACAATACATCAAATTTAGGACAGTTGAAGACAACGTGCTGGTCACTGTCAGTTTACAACTCACACATTAGTTCACACATTAGCAACGATTTAGATTCAGTTCTGTTGCAATAATTTGGCCGGCAATCGTTTTTCAGCAACAGCTTCGGTTGCATCGTAAACGGTCTTGCAATGAGCCTCTTCTCCCGCATCTTTTTCAAGGATTCAACATTTTTCTAGGTGCTTGCTATTCATAGGATAGGGTGGCCCGAAATTTGCACTTTATCAGGAAACCTGTTGAAGCAAAGAATGGAACAACTCTGGGAGATGTTGTCAACAACTGGTCCACACGAGTAGTTTGACAAACTTGTGAAATAAGTAGAAGCAACATTTTGATATTTTCTAAGTATGCTTACAGTTCAAAATTTGGGAAAACTTCTATCATAAATGTTTACTGTTTTATTTCGTTTCTTTAAACAAAATATTTTCTGTATATAATGATTATTTCATATAAAATAAAAACGATAATGCTCTAATCAATCTTATTCAATATTAAGATAGGTAAAGGGTGTATTCGAAGAAAATGGCACATCAAAAACCATCTGTAATGTTTAAACCATATGAGTAAAAATCTGAAAATTTGAGCATATCTTGTTCATAGTGTATTGTTCACATCTGTCGAGTTTCATGGTTATTCAAACAGCAGTTCCAGTCGTGTTGCCGGAACAAGAAAATGTTCGTAAAAAATGTTATCCACTTACAATCAAAATCCAGAGGCGTCCCACCGATGGGTTGCTAAAAAGCTTGGAATTGCAAATACAACTATGTCTCGTGTGCTAAAAACCTCCAGAAAGTGCCTGAGTGCCCGAAGAAAGGAGAGGAGTGATAGTAAAAGTAGTCCAATGGACTTGTAAGAGGGTGCAACAGTTCAAAAACCGTCCAAACTTGCCAATTCGAGATGTCGCTAAAAATACCAAGGTGTCAGTCGGTTTTGTGCAAAAAACGAAGAAGCATGCTGAGTTACACGGTAACAAGGTGCAAAAAGCCCGAATAACGTTTGCATAAAAAAATTGACTTTTTTCAAATGGTGATAAAAAAAAGCTACGACAGATAATTGGTTTTGATAAATTTCCCATGGCAAGTAATCATCTAAGCGTACTTGCATAAAATTGTACGCCCTTGCGAGGGACCTTCCGGCAGTTAAACGGAACATTCGCCATGGCAAACTAAAACATGTTTTTGAGTTCATTCTTCATTTTATTTATCAATTCCTCCTCAGTTTTCGCGGCAAAATTGTTGGTGTAGATCTTACGCTTCAGGTTGACTAAGCAATGCTCGATGGGACGCAGCTGGGGGACGTTGGGCCCGTTCGCCGACTTGGGTACCACATCGATATTCAGCCGCTCCATCTCCTCCAACGATCACTTCGAGTAGTGGCCCGACGCCAGATCCAGCCAGACGCAACTTCCGGCAGGCACTTCGTACTATAAATGTCCCTGTTCACGGCCAGTCCAGAGCGAAGAAGAACAGCTTTGACATCCCCTTCTCGCTGATTGTCAGTCACAGCAGCACCTTCTTGGGGAACTTTGTTTGCGAAATGAACTTCACCTCAGAGCTCACTTGAAGTAAAATACGAAGTGCCCTGCCAGTCGTTGCCATCCAGCAGGGTGAGATAGATCTCGTCGTCCATCACCACCGCGACGTCGCGATTCGCCGGGAAAATCGAGTTGACCATCTTATTCAGCCGCTGCCACTGCGTCATTGCCTGCAGCTCCGAAACCAGTGGACGCAACTTCCGCTTCCTGACATGTATGTTCATGTTCGCCAGGTACTTTTTCACTGTTTGGCCGGTTGAACGCAGCGATGGAGCCACTTTTCCCTCGGTCTTCCTCTCCAGCATCCTTTGGAGCTTCTTGTCGCTCAGGGTCGTCGGCGTTCGGAACCGGGCTTTCTTTCGATGCTGTGATTGTTGTCTAATAGTGTCCAGATGTTGTAGATGCCGAAACGGGCGTATCCGGAGTCCACAAAGTGCCGCACGATGTCCGTTTTCGACACGGTGGGGTGCCGTTTTTTGAACACGCACACTTCTGAACGGAGTTGCTTCACTGTTTTTGCCATCACGGTTAGAGTTCGACTGATAGAGCTGTCAAATTTTGTCTGCTGACTCATTGGTTACTATGATTGATGCTGCATAGTAAGGTTCGTCAGTGCGGGTGAAGGTAAACTCTACTTAGGGACAGGAATTTCTATTTCCAACCTACCGTACACTGACGAAATTTACTATACTTTTTCTTCATATCTTTCATTCTAGCAAACATTACTGTCCACTCTTGGTGTCTCATGGTGATGAGCGAACATCTCCTTCTACATCAAACAATGAATGTTCTTATTTTTATATCAAAACTTATCTTTGCATTTTCTTTTGTAAGCACCACACAAAAAGAGCACACATAGTAGTAATATTAATAAGGGTCCTCCTTTATACCACAAAAGTTCAACTCAGTGGACGCAGTGGTTCTACGCCCCAACAAAAAAAGGGTCCTCCCTTAGCTAAGTCGGTAAAGACGCAGCTACAAAGCTATACCAGGTGACAGGATTCCCGGTCTGGTCTGGAAGTTTTTCGTTAAGACAAATTATGCGAATCCCTGGGCATAGGGTATGATTGTATTTGCCACACAATCATACTAATGCAAAAATGGTGCTGACATCGAAAGCTCTAAATTAATAACTATGGAAGTTAATTTAAAACACTAAGTTGAGAGCAAGCAATAAGCGAATTGTTAAAGCAATGAGTTTGAAATCTAAAAAAAAAAAAGAAGCGCTAAAAAAAGTGTCAAACAGCAAAAGACAATGCAAATTCTTCTTTTGTGTTATGAGAATACATAAACATACCATGAAGATATGATTAGCGCTGAAAATTTTTATTTTCAATGAAAAATCTCATACGATTTTTAACAAAATGCGTATGGAAATTTCATCGGGCGAGAAACCGATGATAGAGATGACTTCATAAATCGGGTCGACAGGGGGCAACTCCGGCGTAGTGGTTAACATCCATATCTCTCACGCCAGAGTCACGAGTTCGAATCTCCCCCGGACAAGTTACGAAAATACCCAAAAAGATATTTGAGTGACTAAGACGGGAGATGAACCAGCCCAGGGCTGAAAATCTCAATAATATGGGGAAAAAATCGGGTCGACATTTTCGTTATGAACATGTCAGTTATGTAATCATCGAAATTAAAGGCATATTTAGTGATATTTTAGTGGTGTCCAATGTCTATCAGCGAGAACCAAACACACACAGTGGTGGCTGATTAACAGCACATATAACTAACACAGGTTCGACATACATTTTGTAAAATCCATCGAGAAACTACTAAAAAAAGGTAACGACTTTGTATCATTTTTATTTAAACCATGTGAATTGTTTGTGTTTGTATGAAAATATACAAAGTGTGCTAATTATAAGGCCACAAATGTACTTCAACCGTCTGAACAGAAAGGAATGCCTTTCAATAAACCAGCCCCATTATGTAAAACCTCAAATCAACCCAGAATGTTTCAAATGATCAAATCATTTTATCAGTTACAATCAAGAGACAAACCGAATCATACTTTGTCATGCTACCAATATGCATTAGAGATAAAAATGTCTCAAAAAGAGGGTACCTACATTTTCTTTTCTTTACAGACTCTAGGCTCTCTTGTGCAATTCATCTGCAAATGTTTCTATCCGCATTTCTATTCACAAATTTAAATTCCGGAAATTTTCCACCTGACGGAAAACTTTGGCCAAAGAAATAAACTCCATCATCGTGGATGAAGAAAAGAAAATAGGTACCCAGGCTGAATTAAAACCAGATTATGGAAATTAAGTTGAGGAGGTGGTAAAATTAAGTTTAAATTAAAATTTTACGCTGGTGATTTCACAGAAGTCTTCTAGGACGAGCTTGCATTGTGTGAGCAATGCAATTCAAAGCAACAGCAATGGACTGTGCTACAAAGGGTGTGTGTAATGTTTCTATACTATTTTCACATACCTACCATGCAACGAGAAAAAAATTAGCTCAGGAACTTGAAGAAGCTTCCGTAAACCTATCACAGTCGATTTTACAGGCTTTTCAGGCGAGCTGTCCAGTTACCGTGCGTTCTACTAGTAGAGATGTATCTTGGTGGAATAAACGCTTAGAAATGCTTAGGAAAAAGTCTAGAAAATTATTTAATAGAGCAAAGAGAACCATGAAATGGGATCAATATAGAGTTGCTCTAACAGAATACAACAGAGAAATACGAAAATCTAAACGTTTGGATTGGAGGCGAACATGTGAAAACATTGAAAACACTCCTGTGGTTGCAAGACTGCAAAAAGTCCTCTCGAGAGATCATACTAATGGCTTAGGCACTGTTAAAAAGAAAATGACTGCCTTACTTCGAACGGATTTGAAACTTTGGAAGTCATGATGCAGACACATTTTCCTTGTTCAGTAGTAATCGAAAACAATGATAGAAACAAATCACAGTGCTCTAGTCATGAAGAAATACATCAGAGGAATGAAATTAGCATGGGAAGTAACCTCGAAAGCTTTTCAACACCTTTGAATAATTCAATAAACATAGCTGATAAAATATTTTCTAGACCGAAAGTAGACTGGGCAATTCATTCATTTGATCCATTCAAATCACCTGGTAAAGATGGGATATATCCAGCCTTCTTACAAAAAAGTAATGGATTATTAATATCATGTCTTACGAATATGTTAAAAGCAAGTTTAATAATTGGCTATATTCCAACATCATGGCGTCAAGTGCGTGTTGTTTTTATTCCGAAGGCTAACAAAAAAGATAAGACGTCTCCTAAATCATTCCGACCAATAAACCTATCGTCAATAATGCTAAAAATAATGGAAAAGCTTATTGATCATCACATTAAAACAATTTATTTGAAAAATAGTCCTCTGAGCAGGTGTCAGTTTGCATATCAAACTGGGAAATCAACTGTAACAGCATTACATACACTTGTTTCTAAAATAGAAAAAACATATGATGCAAAAGAGATTTTGCTTGCAACTTTTCTTGATATAGAAGGAGCATTTGACAACGCGTCGCACAAATCTATGACGAGATCAATGTTAAAACATGGTTTTGACATATGTATTATAAAATGGGTTAATAAAATGCTATCGCAACGTGAAGTATCTGCAGAGCTTGGTAGTGCGTCTATATCTGTGAAAGTAGTAAAAGGGTGTCCACAAGGAGGCGTTCTATCGCCTCTTCTCTGGTCATTAGTGGTAGATGACCTACTGACAAATCTAGAATCACAAGGATTTGAAGTTATAGGGTTTGCTGATGACATCGTTATTATAGTTCGAGGAAAATATGATAGTGTTATTACTGAAAGAATGCAATATGCTTTAAATTATGCGATTAAATGGTGCAAGGATGAAGGTTTGGGAATAAACCCCCAGAAAACATACCTAGTTCCATTTACCAAAAGAAGAATATTCAAAATACATGGCCTCCACATGAAAGGAACTTTAATGACGCTTGCATCTGAGGTTAAGTATTTGGGTGTTATTTTGGATTGCAAACTAAATTGGAATTCACACTTAAAACAGATCATAGATAAAGCAACAAGTGCACTATATATAAGTAAGAGAACTTTTGGTAATAAATGGGGATTGCGACCAGCAATGATCCACTGGATATACAAGGCAATTGTAAGACCCAAAATTACATATGCTTCCTTAGTATGGTGGCCAAAAACTAAAGAAAAATGTGCCATTAAGAAGCTAGAAAAACTTCAAAGAATGGGTAATTTGTTCACAACTGGTGCGATGCGTAGCACACCAACAAAAGCATTAGATGCAATTCTCAATCTGCTTCCGTTGCACCAATTCATTCAATTGGAAGCCGAAAAAAGTGTGCTTCGTCTCAAATGGACTAAATCATCTCTTGATGGGAACATCAGGGGACATTTAAGTATTTTAAATGACATTCAAATTAACCCATTACTTACAGTTAATAACGACTGGATGGAAACGCAATTCAACTTTATTCGTTCATTCAATGTGATAGAACCAGACCGCACTGTTTGGGTGGCGGGAGGACCACAAATAAGTCCTGGATCTATCGTATTCTATACTGATGGGTCAAAACAAAATGATCAAGTAGGAGCTGGGGTGACAGGTCCTGGAGTTAATTTATCAGTTTCAATGGGTAGATGGCCAACCGTCTTCCAGGCTGAAATTCAAGCAATTGTGGAATGTGCTTCCCTTTGCTTAAAAAGGAATTATAAACATGCAAATTTATGTATTATCACTGATAGTCAAGCAGCTTTATCTGCATTGAAATCTTTTACATTTACATCAAAACTAGTATGGGAATGTCTCCGTTTACTTCAACGGCTGTGTATTAATAATACAGTTAATCTTTACTGGGTTCCTGGAATTGTGGAATCGATGGTAATGAAAAAGCTGATGAACTAGCTAGGGCTGGATCTTCTATGCCATTTCTAGGCCCAGAGCCATTTTGCGGAGTCTCTGCATGCGCAATCAAAATGGAACTCAGGAACTGGGAAAAGAAGATGGTGATCACAAACTGGAATATAACCACTACTGCCCAGCAGTCTAAGAAGTTCATTACGCCTAACATATCGAATACACAGAAGCTTCTCGGTTTGTCAAAAAATGACCTGTGCACTTACACAGGCCTAATTACAGGGCATTGTATGGTTAAATATCATCTAAGACTAATGGATAAAGTCGGAGATGATATTTGTCGCTTTTGTAATGAGGAATGCGAAACCTCTGAACATTTATTGTGCAACTGTGCTGCACTTTTTAGCACAAGAACAATTTTTTTCGATAAGAGGCTTTTACAGCCCTTTAAAATATGGTCTCTATGCCCTCGTAAGGTGGTGCGTTTTGTACGACACATTATTCCTTACAGGGATAACACCCTAAATCATACGATGATGGTTACTTCTCATAGTAGCTTATCACCTTGAAATGGTATAGAAAAATGAGTTGTGTATCACAATAGATCAAAACAATGGTCGCAGTGATAATACACCCAACAAAAAAAAAAAAAGCCCGAACCGAACGATCCACCTAGTAAAGCCTGTCCGCGGTAAATTTCGGATTATTTTCTCTCAGAACAGATTATGTTTTATTTCATAGATCACTCAAACTTTTGAGTTATATAACAGCTGAAACTCTCCACTTTATTTCGTGGTACAACCTGTTTACATTCTCGTAGCATTTAGTAAAATGGCGTCCAATCAAGTGGAAGTACATAAACGCATTTTGTTCACACGGCAGTAAAATCCGACGTTTTCGATACGCAATCTTGCCAAGATACTTAATCTACCACAAAGTACCGCGTTTAGTGTTTGCAAATTGTTTGACCAGTGCTTGACTGTAGATCGGATGATTGGAAGCGGATAAAGCCAAAAAGTATACTCCCGTCAAATAGATATGAGGTACCCTAGTAGCACACTTGTTCCAAACCAGTTGAGGTGACTGCTTTGTGACTCAATTATTTCACAATCAAGTTGCCACAACCATTTATGATCATTGTGTGTTGCTTGGGTAGTAGCCATTATGGAGAAAAATTCTAAACTTGCTGTGTAAAATGTGGCTTGCAAAATCATACGTGCAAAAAGTAAAAGGGAGGCAATGAATGAAGGGGTATAAAGCGAAAACGGTGCCCAACAGTGATGACAAGCAAAATTTAAATGCAAAAAGTTGTGTTAAGGATTCGAGAAAATTTTCTTGTGCCATAATGCACGACGAAAAGTGTTCTGCAAGATACTTTGGTTGTACCATAAAGAACAGCGAAACATATATGCTTGCAGACTTTCGACAGCTACAGGGTCTTGGTCCGAACAAAGAAGGTGTCTGAATTCCCCAAGAAGTATTTGGTTTGGCAGGCCATATGTAGTTGTGAACGAAAACTGACATGTTCCGTATGCATCGAATCTTGTTTTTCTTTTTTTGTAATGGGAAGGAGTTTCCTGAAGAACTCGGGGTGTGGGATTGAGGCGTGCCAACCTTAGACTCACAAAATTTTCCTGTGTTTCCCCCCGATCTTTTTTTTCTCCAATAATCTCTGAAAATCATAAAACATCGGAAAAAAACATGAACCAGTAACTAGATCATTTTATGCTCAAAACCTTAGAAATAAAATAGTAAAAGGGATAACATTCGACTTTGGATGCATTTCAGATTAAACCCAATTAAAGTTACCAAATTCGACAGACATCTAAAGCTTCATAATTATGTCAAATTCTTCATTTGGGCTTATATGTTCTAGAAACGATAAACTATCAAAATATACCCGGTTGATTTTCAAGGCAAAGCCTTCTCTGCCCGTTTAAGTAGAATTTTTCAACAGTTTTGGTTGAGAATCAACCGATAGATAAAACTTGTCCTAGTTGGCCGAAACACAAACTTAAACCTTCGTACAAACGGTCAGCGGGTTTGCCGTTTGCCAAACCCAATGGAGCATCAAAGTATCCGCACCCTTGGTTTTAATGGCTCAATCATCGCTCGTTTCCATTCTTTTCTGAAGTGCTATGCTGTGGTATACATTTCCAACAGCTTCAACTACCGGTTAGCAACCGATATTCACCATCTAGGTCAAGCTATTTTCCATAATGGTTTATGCTAATCAGGATTTCAGAGATTTGCATGTCAACCGACAAAGTTTGTCACTGCTCCTCAGCTACTCATCGTGCTCTGGGAGGCGTGAAGCTCACTGGATCTCGTCACAGTATCATAACTCATTTTCCAGACGTGCGTGTTGACGACTCGAGAGGATTTGCCACAAATCACAAAGCGTGATTACCCACTCTCATTCTCGAATCCTGTCTCCCAGCCCGGCATTGTCACTCTACCAAGGCGATCGGCTTGGGTAGTATAAAGTTGCACACTTTTTCCTATCCACCACCATAGCCCAAACCGGTATCAAGCCAAATGACACGACGGTGGGAATTTCCATGCCGGGTGCCTGCCCCTGCCGGTGCACCGCCGTGATTCTAATTTAGATTTGAACGATACAGAAATTTCAGTCCTGTTGTTCATTCTACGCTAGGGCTAAGTTGAATGCACCGTAAGAGTATGTTTTAATTTCCCATTAGACTTGCGGCGTTGCGATTCAAGATAAAGATAAAGTTATGAGATTGAAACGATTTGCGAGTACGGAGCGAAAGCAAAATTGTTAGATGGGAAATGCATGAAATTAATCATGACGAAGTCGCCCCATCATAATATCTATCATAGCTTTGGACCTTTGGAGAAGGAACTTGCAATTTAAAAACAAAGTTTATAGAATTTTCACATTTGTCGAAAAAAAAGATAACAATTCGTTAAATTAGAATTCGAAACAAGCTATGGGACTACGGGATTTAATGTAAGCCCAGCCCCTTCATTCGGTCTGTGTACCAAATATGTAATTTTGTAACTGATCGACAAAATCTTGATGCTAATATGATAATTAATCTCGTCCAAAGCAATTATAGGCATAATAATTCAAATAATAGTTATTTACTTCCGCGAAATTCTCAGTATCCTTAACTTTTCTGCTTAAGCAGAACAGATTATTTTCATGGTCTTCGAATGCTCTTTGGCTGAACAGATCCGATAAACGGGGTAGTGTGGCCTAGATGTATGTATGTATGTATGGTAGCCACCATCCCCTCTAGCCCTTGGCTTGGATGCAGCTCCACTTAACAGCAAGATCAAATTGGGGCACCGATCTGAATTCGCACTATCGCTGTATGAAGGGCCAAAAACGGAGGGGTGGACCCGTAAGCAGAGACACTTACACGAAATCCACGGGAAATTAAGAATCTCCTTCCAACGATATGATCCAACAAATCGAATAACACAATTCGCAATACTCATTAAGCTTTCTACAGGATGGCTTGTTAAGAAGGGCGCGTCACTCTCCCTGAAACTGTTGGAGTAGAACTCGCAGCACCACACTCGAATCGGTAGGATAAGAAATGATACTGTTTGTTCCCTCCTAGACTCAGGCAGTCAATCAAACCATCGTCCAGTTTCAGCTTGAATGATACCCTGGTGCTCCTTCCCAACCCAGTATTTATTATATTTATATAAATATAGATGTAATGTAATAATAATATGTTATATATGATTATATAGGAGAGCAAAAATTATATAAGGATATTTAGTTAAATTATGTAATAGTTGGAGTTCACGAGCCTATGATAACCATGTTAAACTAAATTAATTAACCTGCTGAAATAATAATATTAAGGCAGTAATAATAATATGCAGCTTCGTACCACTTTGTATCACTGATGGGTGACTGTATCTCTGGAATGTGAAGGTCATCTTGTTATTCATTGAGGTATAAATATCAATAAAGCATTCAATTGTATATAAAACCATAATATTATATTATTACGTATTTAATCATGACATATAGATATATAACCTTCTGGAATGAAGAGCATTTATTAATTTTGATTATTATTTGATATAATGTAATAAAATAATTATACCGGCCGGATCACCAAACTGAAGCAATTAAAATTTTATTGATTATTTTATTACTTCTTCCATAATATTATATTTATGATATGCAATTAATAATGATGAACAGCTGTGTTCCTCTGAACCGCTCAAATAGTAGTTGATGATCGTGTACTGAAATGTTAAGGTCATGTTACGCCATTTAATGGAAAATATAATGAAGGAATTAAAGGTTGAGTGGTCGAGAGAGTCGTCAACATTTCTATTAATGAAAATATGCTAGAGCTTGTAAAAAACATGCATCATATAATAACACATACTAGTATCTACACATCTATATATACATCCATTGCTACTTTCGAGAAGGCCACTCCGACGGTGCTAGATACAGCTGAAAATTGATCCCCATTCTTACTGCTGCTTCTACCAGAAGATGATCATCCTATAACCGCAAGACCTCCTCTCCTAAACTGTATGGTACCTGAGAGAAATTTACCTTCCTGGCGTAATAAATGTAATGAAATATACAGAATTAGGCTATGAATAAACAATGTCCTATAAGATAAAATATATAGTGAGGGTATATTGTAAAATGAACTGAAAATTACATGTGTGCCGACTGCTGTTTTGTTGCAATTGTAGACAAACTTGCGCATCCATTATGAACCAGAAAATTTAGGCAATGTATGACCGCCATGAAAAAAAAGAATTTTAAATTTTCAATTATTTTATAATACCTGACGACCTGGAAGACCTGAAAGATATGAGAATGGAAAATTATGATATGATGTACCGGTCGCACCCCCTCACTTCGCTATTGTCGGATTGACAACATTGCCCAGGCTACGCCAACCAGCGTCTCCATGTTTCAGCTGGCAGTCTTTTGTGATCATATGACTCGTGGAGGCGTGAGGTAGGAACTTGTGAGGACCAGAGGTCGGTCGCACCCTCCTGCCAAGTTGTCAACTCACCATTTGAAGCCCAACGGGGTAGTGTGGCCTAGATATATAGAAAATATAGGGTGTCCCAGGAAGTTCAAGCATCATTGGCAGCAAACACCGATTCTAGCATGTACGTATCAGTCTTAGTTGTCTCTGTTGCCACAAACGGCTCTTATCACATTTCGCAATCACAAATAGCTTGCCAAACCATGGCCTTTTGCCGAATTTCTTTGTAAAAATAGACTTAACGGCATCATCACCCACGGTGTAATTATGATCTCCCGGAAGCGGCTTATAATCTTCCAAATGTTTCATCAGCAATGACTGCTGGGACTACAGTTTTATACCTCACCGAAAAAAAGGACGTTCCTGGATCAGTGAATGCCATTTACACCGAAAAATTCGGCAAGATGGTTATGTTGTGGCAGGTCAAATTCAGATGAAGAAAAATATCTCGTCCATTCATTACGACCGACACAATGAATGGTAAAATCTATGTGAAGGAAGCACGAATCAATCCCACACCATAATATTACCTCCTCTATGCCTCCCTGAATTCTGGACATTCATCTCCAAAAGCTCCTCTCCCGTTTTCAACCAAATACTGGATCCCTGCTTGCGTCCAAATAATTTGCTTTCATCTATCCAGACCAACTTTTTCCAAAAGGAAATCGGCTTGGAGACGTGTTGTTTGGCTGATTCCAGACGCTTGATTTTGTTAAGTTTACTTATCAATAGTCGACGAGATTCAAACTTATTCTTTAGGCTTTGTTGCTGTTGTGTACAATTCTTTCAGAAATTTTCAGATATAAGCTTTTCTTTACTGCTCGACTTGTCAACCTTCGGGGTTTGACGAAATTCTCTCAAGATTCTAGCATCCTGCCGCGGAGTTGTCAATCGTTACCAGCTCTATCAAAAATTGAACTGCTGGGTAGTCTTTCACGATCTAATTACGCACTTGCAGGGATATTCTCATGTTCATTGACACTAATTTCAAAGAAAACATAAAACATCAATCATTCGCTGGAGAATGTAGCAGATCGAATGAGATTTACTGCTTTGCCTTGACTGTCAACAATAATGTACACAAAGCGCCGAGTTCAATTTCACCCATACATATTGTGGCCTATCTACACAAAAAAAAAAGAATTCTAACAGACGCGTAAAATTTCCCCTTGTTTAATTACAAGCCAAAGCAAGAGTAAGCAACTTTCATATGTACAGCATCCGAAAAAAAATTCAATCTCCCATACAACAGACTTGATTCCAGCAATATATTTTTAAAATTCACTTGAAAGATCCCATTAATCAAATTGAGCATTCCTTCCATGAGCATTAGATAACGCAGAAAATTCAAGGTTTCTTTCAACCTGTTTTTTTTAAATAAGGAAGTTATGTACAAACTTATGCAACGAAAATGAGTACGCACTTTATTATTGCCAGTACTGTAGATCTAGCGGATGGGACAAAGTTGCATCCATGAATAGAATTTAGTGCTTTTAGACCGACATTAGATCCATGTAATCCATATAAAATAAGTTAGGTAGCTTTTTGTGATGTACATTATCATCGCCTTGTTGAAGTTTTCTAAGCAAGTATATAACAACTTGAACATCGTTTGCAGAACAAATAATTTATGTGTTATAATAAAATACATGATCGAGTATATAAGCGGATATAAGCGAAGATAACTAATTCCAAGTCACACAAGTGTAAAATACAACCCAACATAAAAAAAGCCAGCTTGAGCGCTAAATCTACGATTGTTTTGAGGCGTTATCGCTTCTCAGATCACGACAGAAAAAGTACCCAATGGCCTGCTTAAACCCCGTTTTCTAGGATTTAAACAATTGCTTCAACTTTCACAGCCTGTACTCTAATTGAACTATCAACACTTGCTCTCCATTTCTCTTCGATCTAGCAATAAATTACTGTCCTCTTGTTGTCTTTAAAATTCAAACTTCAAATTTTGTCCAAATTTAAGTTTCTAAATTTAAAACAAGAATCAAATTAACGTATTTTTGGAATTTTTAATTTTAAGTATTAATTATGATTTTTGCAATATAATTTTTTTTTAATATTTTGAGATGGACATTTTCATTTCCAACCATTTCTTCCTAGACACTTTTTCCATAACAAGAAGGATTTCCAAGTTACTGATTTCCTAAACTGTTGTTCGACACTTTATGTCCGGCTTCCCTTGGAACTGCTCGCAAGCTTAAAAAAATACGGGCGCTGTGTGACTGCTGAGTCAAAGGACACATACAGACTAGTTTTTTAGAAATGCGGCACTTCATTTTAGAGATAGCAGCGCTTTGAAAACTAACGTAGTTCCAAAATAATTTTGCACAGTTCCATGCAACACCCATCTGCGTCACCTCGGAAATTGGCAAAACTGCTAGATTATCCTAAAAGTACTGTGGCGCGAGTGGTTTAAAAAAGTACAAGGAAACTTTAACAACAAGCTTCGAAGTCGAACCATTGATCGTCAACTGCGTGTTAAGGTCATTTGGAAAATCAAGGCTGATCATCTCGGATTATGATTTGGCTTAAAAGCTGAACGCCGACAGTTGTACTGTGCGGTGAATTCGTCTCTAAGAAATTTATAAATGTTACCCTGCACCAACCAACCAAAGGCTCAAACAACAAAAAGTGTCCAGAGCTCAGGCCCATTAGTTATACAAACAGTTCTGGCGAAACTCGATACATGTCTCTTGATCGATGATTAAACATACACAGAAAAAAATAATGAATTTAACAGACACGTAAAAGTGCCCCTCTTTTAATTTCAGGCCGAAGGAAGCGTAAACATCGAGATTGTTTGCAATCTTCATGCGCCATACAACAATGTTTGCAATCTATCATACAACAAACTAGATTCAGGCGCTATCTGGCCTAAATTTACATGAAATATCCAATTAGTTTCTGCCATATCTAGCGTTCCGTTTATGTGCATTAGATAATGCAGCAAATAACAGCTTTTTTTCCAAACTGTGTATGCGCATTTCAAACAAATCCCGGGGCTCAAACAATATATAATTTGGCAAGGTATCTGTTCCTGTGGCAAGAAGACCAAAGTTGTGTGATGGATATAACAATGAACTCAAAAGTGTGCAAGAAGAAGTGTTTCAACAATCGGATTTTTTTCCCCTTGTTGGGAACGTGATGCCACTGTGACCATTGATTTGATTTATTGTGGCGTGTCCTCCTTTTTATTTATGCCATATAATTGCAATGGTAAGTTACTATTTGGACTAACTACCACTACGGCACAATTTTCCCAAGTAGGTACTACATTTCTTATGAAGTGTACTACTTGATTGGGAGCAGCGGTCCAGACCTCACAGGGTTCAATGAGCCCCTTGTCAAAAAATCTGCATCGTTTATTGAATAGTGCAACACAGTCGCACATTAAATGCTTAGAGCTTTCACTCTCTAATCCACAAAAGCGGCATTCATCCTCTTGAAGTTTACCGATGATTTTCAGGTGATATTTACTCGGACAATGTCCAGTTATCAAACCAGTGTATGTGCTCAAGTCGTGTTTCGAAAGTTTAAGTAACTTTTGCGTATGAGAAGCGTTAGGCTTAATGAACTGTTTGGATTGCCGGGCATTGGAGGTACTATTCCAGATAGCCTGTACTTTGTCCTTTTCCCAGTTCTTTAGTTCCACTTTTAAGACGCAAGAAGATAAACCAATAAATAGTTCGGGCCCTATGAATTGCATGGATGACCCTATTTTTGCCATCTGATCAGCTTTTTCGTTTCCTTCAATTCCGCAATGACCAGGAACCCAATAGAGGTTAACCATGTTGCGACAGGACAATTGCTGTAAAAATTGTGTGCATTCCCACACCAGTTTAGAAGTGCATGTTTTTGACTTTAAAGAATTCAGAGCTGCTTGGCTATCTAATCAAATGCATATGTTTGCATTTTTATAATTTCTTTTCATACAGATTGATGCACATTATACAGTATGGCATATATTTCAGCTTGAAACACTGTGGGATATTTTCCCATTGCCACATACAAGTTTATCCCAGGACCAGTTATAATGTTTATTTGTAATCATATCATCCGACAACATGGTCTTAATGAAATCTTAATGTATAATAATAATACTAGTTATCAGCTAAAAACACGCATTGAGCGTAACCGTTCTTTAAATGTGTTAGTTGACAAATTAAAATCGAAAACATCATAACCTGCCTGAAAACGTCTGGAGATGGAGTTGAGAGGATCGTTCGAGCAACCAGATCGTTATACCAGCCCCTACCAAACTATTTTGCGTTGAACCATCTGTATATAAGACTGTTGAGCCCGGACGAAATCCCGGTTCTCTTTTATCCCAATCAGCACGAGTAGCTGCATGGACTGTGAATTTAGTGAAGTAGTTTCTCCTAAGCATACAATCTTCACTTATCAATATTAAAGGATTTATCGAAAACTCTTTTAGGATACTCAAGTGTCCAATAAGATCTCCATCGAAAAAATTCATGGACTGTTTGAGCCTTAGAGCATTTTTTCCGCAACCTGTAGTATAAATTGATCTAAAGGAAGAATGTTGAGTAGAGCATCTAGTGCTTTTGAAGGAGTTAGGGGTGTATTTGATAAAAATGGCACTCAGAAAATCTTCTGTAACTTTTGAATCGTATGAGTAAAAAACCTAGAAATTTGAGTAGATCTTATCCATAGTGTATTATTTACATCTGCCAAGTTTCATAGTTATACATTAAGTAGTTCCAGTCATGTCGTCTAAACAAGAAATTGTCCGTGAGAAAATTTTGTGCACTCACAATCAAAATTCAGGGGCGACCCACCGGTGGATTGCTAAAAGGCTTGGAATTGCAAATACAACTGTGTCTCGTGTAATAAGAACCTTCAAGGAGCGTCTGAGTGTCCAAAGGAAGGAAGGGAGTGGTCGTAAAAGTGGTCCAATGGACAGTAAAAAGAAAGTCGTACAACAATTCAAGAACCGTCTAAACATGTCAATTCGAGATGTCGCTAAAAAGTCTAAGGTGTCAGTCGGTTTTGTGCAGAAAACCATGAAGCGTGCTGGGTTACATGTTTACAAAGTGCAAAAAGCCCCAAACCGGAATGAAAAACAAAACATCACTGCGAAAACCCGCGCCCGGAAAATTTACACGAAGCTGCTCACCAATTCCGGTTGCATCGTGATGGATGACGAAACATACGTCAAGGCCGACTTCCGTCAACTTCCTGGGCAAGAATATTTCGTTGCCAAGTCGAAGTTCGATGTTCCGGAGGATGTTCGAAAGAAGAAACTATCGAAATTTGCAAAGAAGTTTTTAATCTGGCAGGCGATTTGCGGATGTGGTGAAATAAGTGCTCCCTTCATCACTTCCGGAACAATAAACGGTGCGATTTACACGGAAGAGTGCCTTAAGAAGCGTCTCTTGCCATTCATTAAGAAGCACAAAGGATCAACTCTGTTTTGGCCTGATCTAGCATCCTGCCACTACGCTCGAAACGTATTGGAGTGGTACCGAGCCAACGGAGTCAATTTTGTGCCAAAGGATATGAACCCACCAAATTCACCGGAACTTCGTCCAATTGAAAAATTCTGGGCAATTATGAAAACGGAACTTCGCAAACATCCCAAAACTATAAAAACAGAGCTAAAATTGAAGAAAATTTGGGTAAAAACAACAAAAACACTAGGAAAATTGGTTGTACAAAATTTGATGGGTGGAGTGAAAAGGAAGGTGCGGGCATTCGGGATGGGAGACGAAATTGAATAAAACAAATGTTGTAAATCAAAACTCATTAGTAGTTCTTCATTCATAATTTCGTTATATTATTATATATTCATAATTCGATAATTTTGATGAGTATATATGTGTGTGCCATTTTTATCGAATACACCCTTTACTATGCATTGCCCCAGTTATAGAGATAGTAGCAAGCCTTTGCAGCTTGTTCAGTTTCTCTTGAGCCTTTATCTGTTAAGTTTTCGGCCACCAGATAAGCGAGGCATACGTGATTCTGGGTTTGACTATAGTTGAATATATCCAGCGAATCATGTTAGGCTTAAGGCCCCATTTCTTTCCAAAAGTTCTTTTACAGATCCAGAAGGCATTGGTTGCCTTTCGTATTTGTTGGTCAATATGACTATTCCAGCAAAGATGTTTATCTAAAGTTACGCCTAAATATTTGACCTCTGAAGATAAAGTCAGTTTAACGCCTCCTAGTTTAAAGTCAGTGAAGGAAATTTTCCGTTTTTTAGTAAAAGGTACGATTGTCGTTTTTTTTTTTTGGATTGATATTTAATTCCTCGGTTTTGCACAACAATAGTGTGCATGATAATGCTATTTGCATTCTTTCAAACATGATAGTATCGTATTTACCACGGACTATAATAAATTATACCCGATACAACCCGGTACAACGATAATGGGATCCAGTTCATCACAAAACAGCTGAATTCACCAAGTTGTCCTCCCCAGAGAAGTATTGGGTGATAATTTAGCTGAAACTGAAGATGAAGGGAGCAGTGACCAGTGACATTAGCCAGATGAAGAATTTGTGGAAACGACTAGCCAAAACCAAAACAACAGTTTGTCGTGTGCTCAAAATATACTAGGAAATCCTGATTGTGGAAAGGCATCAGCGAACCAACGAAAAAACTGGAACCAGGGATCGTCAGCTGCACAACAAGGTGTTGAGGTGTTGCCCATAAGGAACAACGCCAACGTTCAAACGGTGCGGAACATCCTTGCCAGGGAAGGATACAGGTCGATCAAAGCCAGTGAATATTCGAACCGGTACATGAAGCAGAATTTCATAGCTTAAAACGTGCAAGGCTTCTAAACTTAAGACCGTGTTTTCATGAAACATATGGGCTGTACTTTGATCGATGACGAAACATACGTCAAACTGGATTTTAAGCAGCTTCCCGATCAAAAGTCAAGATTCAAGTACGTGTTTGCTATGATTTGGCTAGTGCTTTGCAGTTGTGGGCTGAAAACAGAACCATTTATCTCATTCTCGGCGATGATATCCCAAGTCTACATCGAAGAGTGCCTGAAAAAGCTTGTATCCGCAAGCATAGGGGAAATGTCATATTTTTGCCTGATTTGGTCAGCTGCCACTACTCCAAGGTGGTTTTGAAGTGGTATGCTGCCAATAATATCGATAAGCTAATGAATCCTCCAAATTGCCCGGAGTTTCGTCTAATCGAAAAATACGGGGCAATTTCAAAGCAGCGACTTCGACGAAGCAGTGGGACAGTCAATGACATCCAGCAAATGCGGGCAAAATGGAAGAAATACGCGGATTCCGTGTCCGTTTTCAATGTGTAGGCGCTGATTTCGTTCGAACTGGAGAGATGTAACCATCGAATCCTATAACTTTGAAATTTTCATAAAAGTACTGCAATGCAATCATTAAAGTACTTCTTAAACTTATTGAAACATGAACTACGGCTCTATTAGTGCGTACCAATTAATTTTTAGTCAGCCTTTAAACTCATGATCCCGTGTCTTTCCGTTTCAACGGAAAATAACTCATGAAATCATGCACGCATGCATCATGCATTATTTACGGAGCATTTTTAACATGAAAGCACATGTAGTGATAATATAATGCAGTATTTTTCTCATTTTGGAGATCGAATTATTTCCCGTGTATTTGTTGTTAATGATGATAATGATTAGCCTATATCATGCAGCATCCTAAAGGGTGAACACGAAATTATTGCGACACATTCAACAGGGCATAACTTTTTTACCATTGAGTAAAAATCAACCAAATTTTGCACACTTTCTCATTGATGTGTATTGTTTACATGCTGTCAAACTCGAAGTCGTGTTTTTCGATTCAACGAAAATGGAGGTGAACCAACGCGAGTCGAGAGAACAAATTCTTTCCAAACACCTGGAATTTCCTGACCTGTCGCACCGGCAGTTGGGAAAAATGATGAACATTCACCATTCAACCGTCTCCAGAGTGTAGAAGCGGTTCCAGGAGCGGTTGACGTTGGATCACGGCAAATGAGCTGGAAGAAAACCGGGACCGGTGAACAAAAAGACGGAGGGAAGGTGAAGCGGATGATTAAAGCAAATCACAACGTCTCAAGCCGTGATTTGGCTAAAAACGATAGGCATGTCGCAGAGCTACGTCCAGAATGCAAAGAAGAGAGCTGGACTACATACATACAAAATACAGAACTTCCCAAACCGCGATGAGCGGCAACAATCGACGGCTAAAACTCGGGCACGGAAGCTCTACGAGAAGATGCTGACAAAATATGGCTGCTGTGTGATGGACGACGAAACATACATAAAAGCCGATTTTAAGCAAATTCCGGGGCTGGAGTTTTTCACCGGCAAGAGCAAGGTCTATGTGGACGACAAATTTAAGAAGAAGAAAATGTCGAAGTTCGCCTCCAAATATCTCGTTTGGCAGGCCATCTGCTCTTGCGGACTGAGGAGTGAGCCTTTCGTGACAAAGGGCACAGTAAATGGCGAGATCTACAAATCTGAGTGCCTCGAGAAGCGCCTTTTGCCGTTCTTGCAGCAGCACGACGAAGCTCCGCTATTTTGGCCAGATTTGGCATCATGCCACTATTCTTAAAGTGTCCTGGAGTGGTATGAGGCCAATTCTGTCCATTTTGTTCCAAAGGACATGAATCCGCCAAACTGTCCGGAGCTGCGCCCGGTGGAGCAGTACTGGGCAATGATGAAGCGGGAACTTCGGACGAGCAAGAAGACGAGAAGGACATGTTAAGAAAATGGAAAAAAAAAACTGAGAAACTGGTACCGGATGATACTGTAAAGACTTTGATGGAGGGCATCAAGTGAAAATGCGTTCAATTTTACACTCAAGGCTCCATCGATTAACTTTTCTTTTGATTTTTGAAGTAAATATATGTATAAAACTACCCTAAAATTTTGGTTTGATTCTAAACATTATAAGAAAATTGGCATGACATTTTCAGTGTCACAATAATTTCGTGTTCGCCCTTTATCATGATGATAATGAATATCCTATCCTCCACATGGACCATAATACTTCGGCAGTCTGTAAGAATGTCAAATGACAGTCCGGTAGAATTTCTCTTTAATTCAATAAAAATATAACTGATTGAATACTTCTACTCCAATACTCATCGGAATTTGTTATGAACTTCTTTGTGAAATGATTCTATTAATTTCATCATTCCTTGTACAAGCAACTTATGCAATAAATTTGATTTGCCTGACAAATTATCTGTGCACAAAATTACTGAACTGTGCAATCCGTTTAATTGCGAGAATGTCAATTTAAAACATTGCGATTAAAATTAGTCCTTTTGCCCCACCTTCCTGCTTTTAAGCTCTTCCTTAGGAAGGCTAGCGGAGAAAAACGACTTTTCCAACGAAATGAACATCATTGTATACCCATCGTCACCCAGCAGAGCACAGTTTATAGCAGCCTCACGCTATGGAGAGAATTTAATCACATTGTTTTCCACATTCTGCCTTACGTTAACTATATTTTCGTCGCTTTCGCAATCAAAATTTCGGTATATGAAAATTCCACATTTTCTCCTCGATTCTACTTGGCCCACACAACACTCGCTAGGCCGAGTCACGTATACACGTCCCTTTCTTACCCGCCGGCTCCAGTCCTAGAGAGCAGAGGAATGGCAACAGTACTTCTGCTCTCGAGAAACCAGAGAAAAGCAGTCAGTGTTGTTTCAGAAAAGCGCAAGCAATAGCATTTATTCGTACACATTTCATTGTCAGCAACCTAGTTTTCCGCCTGGGTTGAGACATAGCGACAACGCTTTTCACAGCAATTTCATCTCGAAATAAGGAAAGCGTGATGAAAACAAAATATGCCGAGCCACTCATCACCGTCGGTTCCCGGCACGTCGATGGTGTTGCCAAACTTGGATGCTGATCAAAATGTACTCAATAATGAAAACATGTAGCTACATGTTTGCAATTTGCAGTTTGGGCGAATAAACAGACACTCTCTGAAGATCCAACCTTAAGTAAAACGTGTTTTCTGCATCAAAATTTCTCGAAGGCTTAACTCAATTTCATTTAACTGAAAATGGAGCATATTAAAGTTTCAAATGTTTCTGTCAAACAAATCATTTTAATTTTAATACATACTAAACACCTTTCCAAACTGGAAGCCCGTATTAATAAAAAAATATAAAAAAAGTCAACGTTGGCAACACCTATCTCTTCGACAGAACCCGCTCTCTGTTCAAAGTGAGCTCGTTTGTTTTGCTTATAATTTGGTGTCTTTTCCTTCATATTGTTCGCCTGCGAAACTATTTGCTCATTTAAACCAACCAGACTCTTGATTTTTGCGGAACCCGACACAAATGAACCCGAGAAGGGTGGCACTGTTTACATACCTAATTTGTTGGAATTTTATGTCGTACTAATAATTGTTTTTAACTCATGCTTTTCATAGAGTTTATGTTTCGAATTGGTGATGTTTTTTCACCGTCATATGTCAAAAACATAAATAAAATTGTCGAAATAGACTCGCCCATATTTTTCATGACACGTCTATTCCTTAACTCAGAAAACATGTTTTCGAAAGAGGTAGGGCAAAATTTCTTATTTATATCTTTTTTCCTTACCACTTCCCACTTACAATAGTCATGCGTCCTATTATCTACATTCTATGTTTAATTAAAATTTTCTACCGAGGACAAAAAGCGAGGGGCTAAACTATTCCCATGGGATGTTAAGGTTCGCCCATAAGAGAAAACTTATTAAAAACAGTTTCTTTTAATTACCAACTCATAACTGCTGTAATTATGGAATCCTTTTCTATTTAACGACAACTGCTGCCCGTTACCATTTCCTATGTCCCTCGTTTGGTCTCGTTACTGGAGATCTTTCCAAGAAAACCGAACAATTGGTCTGACCCTGTCACTATGGATCTGTTCCATGCAAAAGCTGGACAAAAATTGATGGGTAGTTCTAATGTTTTCATATTTTATTATAAATTTTAAAATAGTTCAAAATCTACGAAAAATTATTCTTCTTTATCCCAATGTGTATAATTATAATACATTTTTCATCTTCACGGTATCAGAGCAATTCTGTGGCGAGTGTTTTGACGACTCCTTACTAAATGTTATACATGCATTTGCATTTGTTATGGACAAATTTGATCAAGGACATGTTCTCTTTAGATATTATCTACTAAATTACCCGGAAAAAAATAATCATACAATTACAATACAATAATATAAAAAAAAACATTCAGATCAATTTTCGACCATGAATCTTATTGTGCATGAATCGGAAAAACGAAAAATGCATATTGTATTTACAATAGATCTACAATTCACTCCATATGCAAGGATTTTCAACAATTGTGAAACAATACAATTAATAGTAATTGACTTAAATTTGTTCGGGATATATTGACTTTTTCTATAGTTAGGATAAATAACACCCCCCCCCCCCTCCCCTCCCCCTCTATTGTCGATGTCTCAATATACATTGGATTCTATTGTGGTTACATTAACTCCTACTGTCACCTTATCGTTGTGAACAATAGAATTTATTGTACATACTATAGATTCTATTGTATGGTCACAATATATTCAATTGGAAATCTATGAGATTTTATTATTCGGGTAAGTAGTGTTTCACTGAAACATATGTGTTCTACACCATGTCCAATATATTCTCATACACTTTTTCCTTGCATTGGTGTCGTGCAACTACTCAACATGCTTCAAGTATGTGTTGGTGCAGTTTTGCACTATGTTTATACAAACACTGTTAGGTTATGTCCGCTTGTTTTCATTCATTGTTTATCTTTTACCAGCGATAGAGGAGTTTCGTGCTCTGGTGATAGTGAAGTTTGTGAGAGGTGAGCGCCCGGGCGCTATTTTCAGAAATTTGCAACCTCGGAGTAAAGCGGGATTTTGTGTAAGGAGTGTATTCAATATAAGCTATCCACATACATTTGCGTATGTATTGTGATGGTTTTTTATGCTGTGAACACTGCATGCTGTGCGTTTGACTGTCAGCTTTCTTTTGTTTACTTGTTTGTGCGGTTCAAATTCTGCGTTTTCAAAATGTCGCGTATTGAAAAGGAAGTGAAAATAAAGGTTCTGGACACATGGCTAAGTGAGAAGGGCATTACTATGCGAAAATTGGCGAAGCGGTTTGGAATTCATCACGCGAGTGTTAAAACCATCATTAATAAGTTTGGGGAACACTATTCTTTGGATGAGCTACCAGGAAGAGGCAGAAAACCCGGTTCTTCCAACCCGAAACTGGAGCAGAAAGTGGTATTTCTAATCATGAAGAACAAATCAATGTCAATACGTGATTTGGCCAAAAAAGCAGGAACGAGTGTCGGAATGATCCAGCGTATCATGAGGCGAAACCACCTGAAGACCTACAAGAAGCAGAAAATCTCGAAACAAAGTGCAGAACGGAAGAAGCGAGCAGCAACAAGGGCCCGGAAATTGTGTTCGCGTCTTTTGCAGCGTCCGGATGCATGCGTTTTGATGGACGATGAGACCTATGTAAAGGACTCAAAAACCCTTCCAGGTCCACAATACTTTACTGCCATCGTTGGGGAGGATGTGAGCGATGCGGACAGGTCGATTCAAGTGGAGAAATTCGGTCGAAAGGTTCTAGTATGGCAAGCAATATGTTCCTGTGGTTTGAAGTCAACCATTTTTTACACTACCAGAACTATAAATGCGGAAATCTATCGAAGAATCGAAGATCCAGAAGAGATTGTTGCCTTTATATAAGAAGCATAGTACACCTCCACTGTATTGGCCGGATAGAGCGTCGGCTCACTATGCCAAAACCACTCTCAATTGGCTTGCGGAAAAGGGTATAGATTTCGTTGAGAAAAATATCAATCCATCAAATTGCCCTCAGCTTCGACCCATCGAACGTTACTGGGCAATCGTGAAGAGGGTCTTCAAGAAGACTGGTAAGGCAGCTGGGAACATGTAGGAGTTCAAAAAAAATTGGGCTCAAGCGTCCAAAAAATGCGATGCAACACTTGTCCGGAACTTGATGAATTGCATTCGATCCAAAGTTCGAAAATTCGTGAAGGAATAACTTAAATTTCATCCGGTCTTCATTATGTTCAAGTTTAACCTCGTACAATAAAGGATCAATTTTTTGTATGAATAAAATATCGGTTTTCAACATAATTTGAAAGAAAGTTTGTGGATAGCTTATTTTCGATACACTCCTTACCAAACCATTCAAAGGTACTGTGACACCTGCTCGTTGAATGACCGGAAAAGATCCGGTCGTACTCGTACGGTGCGGACTGCACGAGTTGTTAAAGTAGTCAGGTAACGGATTAGACAAAAATCACAGCGCTCTGTTCGTAAAATGGCCGCAGATCTGAATACACAATATACTGCAAAATGACCTCGGATTCCAAGCTTTCAACAAACGTACGGTTCACGGAGCTCACGGAAAATTCCAAGCAGAAACGACTCGAAAGAGCAAGTCTGCTTTTGTCACGGCACGGTGGGGAAGAATTTATCTTTTCCAACGAAAAGTTATTCGTCTTGCAACAATCCCACAATGTCCAGAACGACACATAGTGGACTCTCTCTTCGAGAACTGTTCCAGAGAGTGATAGGAATATTCCACGGTTTCAAAGTGCTGCGTCAGTGATGGTTTGGAGAGGAAGCAAGCGATGCAAATTACCACTGGTTTTCATCGAAAAAGGCGTTGAATTGAATGCCGTACATTATAAAACGGAAGTTTTGGAGAAAAATGTCAAGCCATATGTACAAGAGATGTTTGGAGATGATCACTATGTGTTTCAACAGGACGGAGCGCCATCACATACTGCAAATCTCGTTCAGGGCTGGTGCCGAGGAAATTTGACCGATTTTTTGGACAAGAATGAATGGCCTCTCAGTTCACCAGATCTGAATCCCTTGAATTATTTCGTACGGTCTCACATGCTGGCACAGGAAAATAACTACAGTGCGTCTAATATGAGTCAATTCAAAACCGCAATCAAACGAATTTGGGAAGAAATGCCGATGGAAGTCGTGGTTTTGAAAGACATCTGGAGCTAGTCAAGAAGATTTGAGGCGGTGTTATTCTTAAACACATGCTTTAGTTGATCTGTATTATATTGCAATATAATGGGTAAAGTTATCAATAAAATCTGCATTATCGATTTGAAATAAATAGAGTTTTATTTTGTATGAGAATATAATGGACACGGTGTAGAGTTGACTATCTGAATTCTAGACAAAATAGTCAAAAGGTCGAAAGTAACATTTGTAAACAATGACCTCTAGCGTATTTTTCTGGGATCTGCTTGCTCCCACAACCAAAACAGCACCAGAACCAGATAGATGGAGTTATTACCTTCCCATCAGTAGTGGATATAGATGTGAGCAACCTGGCATTTCCATGAAATTTACGTTTTAATTCATTGTTTACAATTGTTCCTTTCGACCTTTTGACGATTTTGTCTAGAATTCATACAGGTAATGAGATGATACTAGATTATAACATCTAAAAAAAAGCAATAAGGACAGATTATTTTATCTAGACCGACTTTGTAATAACGACCGATTAAGAAAAAAAAATCAAATGATATGCGGTCGTTTTTTAGATATTCAAGTCATTTAAGAACCAATGGCTCACGCTTCAAAATCGCAATATTGCAGAAAAATAATTCCTAACAACCTCACCAAACGTCAGCAAAGTGCTGAGTTCCCCTACTAATTAGTTATTTCAGAATTCAGGATCGATACCAATAGTTCAGGATTTAGGAACATTAGAATCTGGTCCTTCAAGGCCAGTGATAAATATCTCGAAAATCTTTTGCGGGGATGAAGAAATATGAGTCTGCTAAATTTTATGAGATATGCAATTGGTTAGAGCATAATGTGAAGGACGATAAGGTTTTCTGTTTTGTTTGAAGACTCCCCCGAAGTTTTCTGAAGAACCACGAAGAATCATTGCTGCATGAGCTAAATATTGAAAAGTACATGTTGCACAAAAAATCGTCGGTATGTGGAAATAACGTTTTCATTAAAAAAAAAAAAAAAAGGGGGACACAACTTGCAAATTGAAAAAGATTTTTTAAGGGTTTACCTTAGCCTGCGCTGACAAAACTACCCGTGCAGCATCAATCATAGTAAACCATGAGTCAGCAGACAAGACTTGACAGCTCTATCAATCGAACTCTAACCGTGATGGCAAAAACTGTGACGCAGGAGTGTGCGCGTTCAAAGAACGGTACCCCGGCGCGTCGAAAACGGACATCGTGCGGCACTTTAAGGACGCCGGATACGCCCGTTCCGGTATCTACAACATCTTGGCACTATTAGACAACAATCAGAGCATCGAAAGAAAGTCCGGTTCCGGACGGCCGATGACCCTAAGCAACAAGAAGCTCATCGGCTACATCGCTGCGTGCGCTTGGCTGGGGCCATTGGTTCAACCGATCAAACAGTGAAAAAGTACCTGGCGAACATGAATATACATGTCAGGAAGCGGAAGTCGCGTCCACTGGTTTCGGAGCTGCAGGCAATGACGCAACGGCAACGGCTGAATAAGATGGTCAACACGGTTTTTCCTGCGAATCGTGACGTGGTGGTGGTGATAGACGACGAGACCTATCTCACCCTCGATGGCAACGACTGGCAGGACACTTCACCCACGAAGGAAGTGAGCTACGAGGTGAAGTTCATTTCACAAACCAAGTTCCCCAAGAAGGCGCTGCTGTGGCTGACAATCAGCGAGAAGGGGATGTCAAAGCCGCTCTTCTTTCGCTCCGAACTGGCCGTGAACAGGAAAATTTATAGTACGAAATGCCTGCCGGAAGTTGCGTGTTCTGGCCGGATCTGTTGGCCCACTACTCGAAGTGATCGTTGAAGAAGATGGAGCGGCTGAATATCGATGTGGTACCCAAGTCGGCGAACCGGCCCAACGTTCCCCAGCTGCGTTCCATCGAGAATTTCTGGGCCATCTGAAGTGTAAGATCTACTCCAACAATTTTGTCTCAAAAACTGTGGAGGAATTGATAAATAAAACGAAGATAGAACTCAAAAATATGCATACACGCATGTTTTCGTCCGCCATGGCGAATGTTCCGGTTAACTGCCGGAAAGTCGCTCGCAAGAGCGTAGAATTTTTTTGCAAGTTAGCTTACCTTCCATGGCAAATTTATCAAAAGCAATTATCTATCTTAGTTTTTTTTATGACCATCCGAAAAAAGTCCATTGTTTTAATGCAAACGTTACAATGGTCTTCAAGCTAAAATTAAGGAGTTAAACCAATACGCAGTTTATATTCATTGCTTGGCGTATAAACTAAATTCAGTAATTGTAAAATCTTATTCCTATTTGTCGTTTGCTGCTGTTTTCTTCAATACACTCGAATATTTGCATACCCATGATCCTTTTATAAGCCTGGTTATCATTTAAAATTGATTAATGTTCGCTGATTATTGGGGATAAAATTTGGAGTCCGCGAGATAGGCAGTTTGAGCAGCAAACAATGGAGCTTTCGGTACGTTAATTCGGGATTTCAATGCGGAGAAGGAGATGTTTGGCAGTTTTTGGAAGAATATTGCTGAGAATGCCGACTTGGATGAAATTTGTCTTTGACGTATCCAAAATCAGCGAAAAAAGAAGCTTCCCAAAAAGCTAGAAACTTACAAGGTTGAATCAGTCTCAAGTAAGGACAGTGATGACATTTATCCTGGTATCAGCGATGAGAAATATTGGGCGAAACCTGTTTTCTGGGAACTCATGAACACTATTATTGATAACTTTAGAAATAGATTCGGACCACTTGTGCGTTCCGTGAGCGCATTTCTGGACCTTGACATGAATGGAGCGATGCAATTCATTCGTAATTATCAATGCATCTCTGGAGTTTACCTTGACGATTTGAACGCAGAAATGGCGGTTATGAAAAATAGGTTTGGCTATAAACAATTGGAAATAAACTTGAACAACTTGAAGCGAGAGATCAAAGCTGAAATTGTGCCGAATATTTACAGTCATTCGTTGTTTGCCAGTTAACTAAGCTGGTTGAGAAAGAAGCTTTTTGGCCATGCGACGAATAAAAAAATGGCTGAGGTCTTCTATGGGTCAGGATTGATTCTCTAACTCGGCGTTAATAAACATTGAAAGAAGTTTGGTAGAGGAGAAAATAACATCCGAAAGATTACTGAATGAATATGCGGAATAGAAGAGAAAACTGAAGGTTGTCTAGAGTATGTAATTTGACAGGTTTCTTCTGGGTAGTTCTTCCAGAGTCAAGATACTTCTTCGTATGGATCATATGGATCTCATATGTTTCTCAGAAGTTGAAAGTTAGCACAGAATTTGGCTGATAGGTTCTGGAAGTGATGGTTGAAGGAACATCTGCCAGTGATCTCATGGTGGTCTAAGTAGTTCGAAAATGTGAAAGATGTCCGGGAAGACGATTTGGTTGTGAACCTCAGGGAAGAATCTCGTTGATGTAGAATTGTATGGAAAATGTGTAAGTAATTTTATGAAGATGCTGAATGTGCTTCTAATTGAAATACAAACATACAAGTTAAGCTGGTCCCAGACAACGTCGTCCACAGAATATATCACGATGAAAATATGGGAACGCGAATAATGGAACTGTTACGGAAAATATGTTGGCTCTGCAGCAAAAATGGCTTGAAGATAAAATGAGTGGCTCAATGAAACGGTCTCGGGAGACGTTCTACCACCAGGAAACTCTCTGTCAGTGTATGGCAACCCCAACGCCAAGAATATTCAAGTCACCTGCAGTGGCGATAAAGATGTTTCGGTGTTTCGGAAATTATAAGCACACTTTCAAAATTTTCAAAATGTGTTGTTTTTTAAGTGTTCAATTATTTTATTTGGCAAATTATATCAGCACAGATGATTCACATAAAATTTTTCTCAACTACAGGCTAAATTTTTCATGATTTTTGAATCATACTAAAAAAAACCCGACACACACAAGCAGTTTTGTATAAAAACTCTGTGTGTGCTTGACTTAGACGTCATGTTCTTCCACGCTGATAATTTATTAATATGACACATATTACAGAAAAGAGGCAACAGTTTCAGAATAATACTCTCCAAAAACACAACGGGCACATGTCCTAACAGTTACTGTATCACAAGTAAAACTCACATTCTTTGATAATCTCTATTTGACATACCATACCGCCACAGAAGCATATTTCCACAAACATTCAGCTTGACATCATTGAAACATGTAAATCAGGTTATTTATTAGGACCAAACACACAATAAGCAAACCTTTGTGTTTATACACCATCGATTTTAACAACATTCAGCTTCAATCCAACTTCCTGACGGCCAAAGTGAAACTGCATTGATAACAAAAAAACTGCATCGTCCGGAGTAATTTCAATTTTGATTTTCCCCGAAAAACAACTTCACAGTCAGTCAAATCCAAACGTGTGAAAAAAAATATGATGACCTCATATCATTCTCAGCAAAAGTTCACAATAGGGTAAAAGGCCCACGTTTCAGTCCGGTTTATTGAAATTTGCGTTTGTTCTTAAATTTACATGTCCATAAAAATTGAAATGATATCCTACACGACATGACGTGAAAAAAAGTTCAGGAACACAAATTCAAATGCATTTTGATGCCCATTTTAATCCCAAAGATCTAGTTCGAATAATCATCCGAAAAAATCAGAATGCATCAAAATTCAATAAATTTAATAAAATATAATAAATCGAAAAGGACCGCGATGTCATGGATTGTCATAGTAAAATTTAGCTCTATCATATGAAATTAAATATTGCAAAACCCGGTCACTGATCTTTATCAAAAAATATTTTGAGAATGCTAAAAGTTGTCACCATGTTCAGATTAATTAATACTACACGCAAATGAACTATGTGTGTAACGCTGTGTAGCCGTTTATCACTGAAAAAAAATAAATGGGGAAACATGGAACTGACTGCGTTAAAAATATGTCAGATATTATTATAATACAAAAGACAACGATCATATAAATTCAGGTCTTTTAAATCCCAGTATTAAATCTTGTGGCAAATTATCAATGCTTTACGAAGTTAGATTTAAGACTACCAAATAGCTGTTGTAAATATAGCATTAGGACGTTATTTTGGATGTGGCAGTACTTATTATTTTTGGCTTCAAACTAGGGTTTAACAGTATGTCAAATAGAGCATACAATAGAGATATGTTTATGTTTCAGTCTCGAAGTATTTACGTGCAACAAGGATTACATCACTTGTAAGATTGGACTCGGAAAAAATGCGACACTTTGTTTTGGGTGTAACTTTTTATAGCATGGGTAAAAATTGATAAAATTTCGGGTAACACTAGAATGTTCTGTTTATGTGTGCAAAATGCGATCTGTCAAGTAGTTTTCAAGATGCATTCAAAACAAGAAGAGCAAATATTGGGGGTGATGATCGATAATCCTGGTCAGTCGCCCAGATGGATCGGCAAAAGGCTTGGAATTCACCATTACACCGTGTTCCGCGCTGTGAAGATGTTCCATGAGACGTAGACTATCAAGAGGCGCTCTGGAAGCGGCCGAAAACCGAAAACGGAATACCCAGAGAAGGCACGGAAGATAAGGCAGTACTTTAAGAATAACCCAAATCTTTCCACCCGAGACGTGGCCAAAAAGGTCAATTCGTCGAAGTGGTTCGTCCAGCAGACCATGAAGTGGGCTGAGCTACGTGTTTTTAAGGTCAGGAAGACGCCAAATCGGACTGACAAGCAAAACACTGTGGCCAAATTGCGTGCACTGAAGCTGTACCGTGAGTGGCTGGTCAAGCCAGGCTGTCTCGTCATGGACGACGAGACATATATCAAGGCGATCATCAAACAAATCCCCGGCCTCGAGTTTTTTGTCGGTACCTCCCGCATGGAGGTTCCGGTAAAGTTCCGGAAGAGAAAAATTGACAAATTCGCGAAGAAGTACCTGTTGTGGCAGGCGATCTGCGAGTGCGGACGGTACAGCAAGCCGTTCGTTACAACCGGCACCATAAACGGGCAGATTTATCGAGAGGAATGCTTGCTGAAGCGCTTGCTGCCCTTTTTCCGCTCTCACTGGTCCCACGCTGTTCTGACCGGATCTCGCTTCGTGTCATTACGCCAAGCCTGTAATGGATTGGTACGAAGCGAAGGGCATTAATGTGGTCCCGAAGCAGGCGAACCCGCCAAATACACCAGAACTTCGTTCGATCGAAAAGTTTTGGGCGATAATAAAGCAGAAGTTGAAGAAAAGCGGAAAAACATTCGAAACCGGTGAAGCTTTGAAGAATAACTGGGAGAAATTGTGTAAGGAAGATGGACAAAGCCTCACCCAAGATCTCATGAGCAATGTTAAGAGAAATGTACGAGCATTCAGCTTGGGGAGGAAATTCAATAAATAAATGATGCCAAAACATAGCTTATATATATTTATTTAATCCCTGAAAATTTGAGAAGTATCCGATTTAAAATGAATGTTTGGTGATAATTTTTGTGTGTCTCATTTTTTCCAAGTCCAGTCTTTAATATTCATTTTTTTAAGAGTAGTGTTTAGATCTGTTCAAGCCGGTATGGAAAATAAGTAAAATATTTTACCATGTTTAAGATTTTTTATCAATTTAATAAGTTCATCTTTCATGTCCAATAAAGAACAATTAAAAAAATATCAACCAAATATCATTTGGTATTCAATTATTTGTCTTGGCAACAAGTTTTGGTACTAGGTTGCCTTCATTTATATTTTCAATTTTGTTTTGTATTGAAGAACGCGCATTCTTTAGAGCACACACTAAGAAATTTTAAATTTCACACGAGAAACAATTGAAATTTTACTTACGTGAAGGGACGTAAACAAAAATTTCATGTAAAATTAAGTATCCCGCAACAGAAACAGACGCAATTCGACAAAAGTTGGGTTGACCTGAATTGATTTTCTCGTTTCTTCTGACCGATTTTTATGTCCTAAAAAGTGCTTTCATATGTCAGTCTCATTGCGCCCAAACTTACATAGTGGAATTTAAAGGAATTTGCTCGCGTTTACTAGTGATAATTTGAAAAGCGTTTCAATGTTTTTGTTAAGTGATCAAATGAAGTATTAATTTTAAATTCTCTTAGTTTCCCAAATCATTAGGTCCATACACAGAAAAAAATAATTAATTTTAACAAGCGTGTAAAATATCCCCTCGTTTAAATCCGAGCTAAAGGAGGCGTAAACAACGAAATTGTTTGCAACTTTTCATGTGTCATACAACAATATTGGCAATCTTTCATACAACAGGCTGGATTCAGGCGTTATCTGGTTTAAATTTACATGAAATATACCATTATATTCTGGCAAATCTAGCATTCCCTTTATGTGCATTAGATGACGCAGAAATTTCAATGTTTCTTTTTATCTGTGTAGACCAACACTAGAACCACTTGCCCTACTAGAAAATATAAGTTCAACGGAAACTGAAAAAAAAGATGCATCGCTATATCACCTTCCTAGCTGAGCGGAGAAAATAAGAGAACAACAAAGGGCAACAACAGTTTTACCGCAAGATTACAGCTTGCAAAATTTATCACGTTTAAAAGCTTGGGTTTGGCTGGCATTTTTCCAAGTCAGGTAACGAACCATCACATTGTTGGAGCCGCTACTACCGGTGTTTGCTGGCAAGGTAACCTGTGCCATGATGACGGTCATGGCGACGACGACGATGGCTAAATATGTTAGCTAGCCAGTCTAGTCACAGAGCGAGATGAAAAAATTGAGTCGAGTCCCGGAATATATACAGTGCGAGATGGTGAGTTTGGTCCCGGATTGGAATTTAACATCTATATTTGGAATCCAACAGCCATGATATAATCTGTGAAGTAATGAAATTGGAAAAATGTTTTCAAAGAAAATGCACTGCAATCGACCGAAATTATCTCACCTTACGGTAGACAGTCTACATGAACTGAGACGACTTGGTGCAGCCATCAGTGTAGAATTCCTTTGAAGTGGAAAATTCGTTGAAAAGTTTGGTGCTGTTTTTGACATCATCTGGACAGGAAAAAAGGCACCGCTTGGAGTTCCGCCGGCGACGAACGATATCGAGTGTTTTCAATAATGAATCGTCGAAGCAAAGTAAGATAAAGAGAGGGAGGGACAGAAATATGCCGCCTCGAACGAACTTTGACCAATTATTCATTGGGCAATCAAAAACTGATTTGGTATTGTCTTTCTTCACCGCAGGCAATGTTAGCTTCTAAAAATGAACTAGTTCCAAACAGCCTATCCAATGTAATGTCCAATGTGGTTTTCTTTTCAGGACACGCTGTTACTAAAAAGTTTACAGTTCGATTGAAACGAGTTACAGCAGATGTTCAATTTAGTGATGGTGAGTTTTAGCATAACAGAGATGGAATGTGTTTGTTTCTTAGCTTAGCTTAGTGAAATTGTACACAGTTAAACAGATACATTTAATTTTCTGCGCTATCTAATGCACATAAAGAGAATACTAGATATGGCAGAAAATAATGGGACATTTCATGTAAATCTAAGCCAGATAACGCTTGAATCTAACGAGTTGTATGAAAGATTGCAGACAATTTTGTTGTTTACGTCTCCTTTGGCTTGAAATGGAACTAGCATAAAATTCATTATTTTTTCTGTGTATGATGCTTCAATTAAATGGGGCTGAGATCAGGGACTCTGCGTCGCTGTCAACCACATATAGATGAACCATAGTTCACATGGTTTTGAAAATTTTAGACATCTGAGTACTAAAATCGACAATGATTTTCCATTAGGGCGTCAAACGTGAACAATTGTTTCTTCCTTGAAGTTGTTGACCCTGGAAACTGGTCCAAATAATAAAATTTATCCACCCCATATAAGGCCTGTACTCGAAAAAAAAGCACCAGACAAAAGTGTTCACCAAAAATTTATTTTAAGTCGGATTCTCTTGAAACTTTCAGGGAATAAACACATACATATAAATTATGTTTCGGTATAACTACTTCATTCAAATTCCTTTCCATCGCTGGAAGTCCACACCTTTCCCTTAAGACCCCTCATTACATTTCGTGCAATGGTGGAGCCGACCTTTTTGGTCACTTTCATCCATTCTTTCTTCAACTCCAGCTCCTTCTTAAACACCTTGGACAATTTTCGAACTTTGGCCTACATTATGGCATGATGCCAGGTCAGGCCAAAATAATGTTTCGCCTCCGTGGGACTGCAGGAAGGACACTCGGTGTGGTAAATTTCACTGTTGATGATACCCGTTGTGATGTACGGTCTACTCAGTTTATCGCATCGGCATATTGCAAGTATTTTTTTACGAATTTGTCCACTTTCTTCTTCCTTATGTCTTTCGGAACATCAAACCGTGATTTGGCAACGTTGAACTCCAGACCCGGTATCTGCTTTGCGTCTGCCTTGATGTAGGTTTCGTCATCCATAACCACACACATCGGTTTCGTTAACCACTCTCGATACAGCTTCCTTGAGCGGGATTTGGCCGCCGTGTATTGTTGATCACGCCAGTTCGGTGCCTTGCGAACCTTGAATACACGAAGCCATCTCGGCCATCTGGGACTCCTTAAACGATTTTACCACCCGAAACACAGTTCTACGGGCGATTCCCAGATATCTTCCGATCCTTCTCATGATCGCAATCGGATTTTCCATGACGGCGCTCAAAATTCTCCGGCAATTTCCTCTTGTTTCGATGACATCTCAATAACCACTGAACCAATTGTTACGAAATTTTGCACATGTAAATAATTCAATTCAAACTAGTTATACTCAGATTTTTATCAATTTTTACCCACGTATAAAGTTACACACAGGTAAAAATAGCGCATTTTTTTCGAGTACAGGCCTAATTCACGATTTAGTAAAACTTTCAAGGCGTATTTTTAATTAGTTGCGTAACGTTTTACGCTAGGTTTTTTCATGTTTGTGGAATACTGGATAGAAATTAATTTATTTTGTAGTGTATCGGAAAAAATAACCATAGTTTACCTACCTTCATACCCTTCATTGAATCAATTAGTAATACAGGGTGCAGCAGAAAATAATGCGCAAATGTTCAAACTTGAGTATTGGGTTAATTCGTGTAGCTAATAACTAATGTCTGTCTAAAGTGTATTTGTTTATGTTTACTTTCAAATGCTGCATCCAAACATTCTATTTGTTTTATTGCAAATTCATCAAAATGTTCGCGAAAAAGTGCTCACCAGTTTGTTGCTCGCCCAGAAGAAGCCGAAAGAGATTTCCAAGGTGGTAGGGTGCCATTTGGTAACAGTTTACCGCATAAGAAAAAGTCCCTGCAGAATGGTCCTAAACAGCGGAAGCCGGGAAGTGGACGTCCGTGCTTTGCACGCACGCCGAACGTGATCAAATCGGTCCGTGCAAAAATTGCTCACAACCCGGTGCGTTCCATAAGAAAACTTTCAAAGGAAGTCAATATTTCGGAGAAATCCATGTGGAGAATCATCAAAGAAGACCTGCATGCATCTTCCAAAGCCAGAGTGAAACGCCACTTGATTACGGACCGGGTCAAGGAACTACGAGTGACTCGTTCCAAGAGATTGCTTTCCTTGTTGAAGAAGGAATAAAGGATAATCCTGTTCTCCGACGAAAAGCTTTTCAGCATCGGTGCTGTGGCCAACAGGCGCACGGACCGGTTCATTTCACCGCAGAAAATGGAGAAAGTTCCGGAAAAAGTGAAATTCAGATTTCAAACCAAACATCCGGCTGGTGTCATGTTTAGCTTGGTGGCGTTTAACGGTTTGAAAATGCCGCCTGTTTTCATTGATGCTGGAGTTAAAATCAATACCGAAGTGTATATAGGTATTTTAAAGGACCAAGTGCTTCCCTGTGTGAAGGCCAACTACTCCGAGGACCAAAACAATGGTTGAACGATAACATGAAGTTTTGGCAGAAGTATTTGTGGCCCCCTAGGAGTCCAGATCTTGATCCGTTGGATTATTCGATTTGGGCATATGTTAAAGCACGAGCCTGCAAAACATCACAGCCTAGTGTGAAAACTCTGAAGTCAACCATAACACACACATGGCAGTCAGTGTCGGAGGACTACGTCCGAAAGGCATGCTCTGGCTTCCGGCGTCGGCTCGTAGATGTTATTAATACACATTGAATAAATTTGTTTAAAGGGACTTTATAAAGATAACTGTACTTGAAAATGTTGATATTATTGCTTGAATTAGTTGAAAATGGGATTTGAAACAAGTAGAACAAATTTTCGCATTATTTTCTGCCGCACCCTGTAGTATAGAGTATTGTCCCAATACTATAATAGTTGATAAATCAATTCAATAATCTTTACGTTCAACATACTGAAAACTAGTGTAAAACTCCAGGAGTGGATATATTGTCTTTACAATTCATTGGTTTGTGCGATATGCAAGTGAACAGTAATTTTGCTAGAACAAAAGATATAAAAAGAAAGTGTTGATAGTTCCGTAAGTGTACGGCAGCCTGCGAAAAATTGAAAAGAAGTAGTTGAAATTGAGTGGAAGGCTATTTGAAAGGTAATACTCGAAACAAGCGCACATTTTTCAACCAACCTTCCCACGTGTTGGGCCTTGCTGGGAAGTCTTGTTTTCATGTTTATTTTTTCTCCAATCATTAATAAAAATCATAAAAGATTATTTTTGAACTACCAATAGGACAATTTACAAAATTTGCCTAAGAACTTAGAACGACCATATATTTTCCAATGATATCAATCAAACAACTGGAATTTTTAAAGTAACAAATATCTGCTCATATTTGGAGGATAAATAAAAACTTTTAGGACAGTTCATTGCTCTAGCAATACACAAATTCAGAAAAAGGTTATTTTGATGCAACTTGATTAAGGTTCCGGACACATGGCTAAGTGAGAAGGGTATTACTATACGAAAATTGGTGAAGCGGTTTGGAATTCATCATGCGAGTGTTAAAACCATCATTAATAAGTTTGGGGAACACTATTCTTTGGATGAGTTACTGGAGCAGAAAGTGGTATCTCTAATCATGAAGAACAAATCAATGTCAATACGTGATTTGGCCAAAAAAGCAGGAACGAGTGTCGGAATGATCCAGCGTATCAAGAGGCGAAACCACCTGAAGACCTACAAGAAGCAGGAAATCTCGAAACAAAGTGCAGAACAGAAGAAGCGAGCAGCAACAAGGGCCCGGAAATTGTATTCGCGTCTTTTGCAGCGTCCGGATGCATGCGTTTTGATGGACGATGAGACCTATGTAAAGGAGGACTAAAAAACCCTTCCAGGTCCACAATACTTTACTGCCGTCGTTGGGGAGGATGTGAGCGATGCGGACAGATCGATTCAAGTGGAGAAATTCGGTCGAAAGGTTCTAGTATGGCAAGCAATATGTTCCTGTGGCTTGAAGTCAACCATTTTTTACACTACCGGAACTATAAATGCGGAAATCTATCGATCTGAGTGTCTCCAGAAGAGATTGTTGCCTTTATATAAGAAGCAAAGTACACCTCCACTGTTTTGGCCGGATTTAGCGTCGGCTCACTATGCCAAAACCACTCTCAATTGGCTTGCGGAAAAGGGTATAGATTTCGTTGAGAAAAATATCAATCCATCAAATTGCCCTCAGCTTCGACCCATCGAACGTTACTGGGCAATCGCGAAGAGGGTCTTCAAGAAGACTGGTAAGGCAGCTGGGAACATGCAGGAGTTCATAAAAATTTGGGCTCAAGCGTCCAAAAATTGCGATGCAACACTTGTCCGGAACTTGATGAAGAGCATTCGATCCAAAGTTCGAAAATTCGTGAAGGAATAACTTAAATTTCATCCGGTCTTCATTATGTTCAAGTTTAACCTCGTACAATAAAAGATCACCCTAGTAGCACACTTGTTGCCATTTGGTTGAGATAACATAAATATGACTTGCTAAGTCATAATCAAGTTACTACAACTAATTATGACCGCAGTGTGCTACTTGGGCAATTTTTTGTATGAATAAAATATCGGTTTTCAACATAATTTGAAAGAAAGTTTGTGGATAGCTTATTTTCGATACACTCCTTAACTGAGACAAATCGATCGGAACACAAAAAACTATAGAACGAAATAAAAGGCCAGATAGAACTCCTTAATTCTTCCCGTACTTCGTCCGCTGCATCGGTCAGCAAAAACCACACTTGCTCCGCTAACTGGATCATCTGACCAACGATAAATTCCTTCTAGCGGAATTGCCTCGTGAAATAAGACCAAACTTTCCCGAACCTCTACAAACCATTCTAGAGTACATCTTAGGATTGACGATTAATCCAGAAATGGGGAAAGGCCATTAATGTCGGTGGAGATTAAGAGTCTCTTCTTTATAATCCACCTCCAGAGGTAACTCAAGCATTTAGAATTACAAAGGTTCTTTCGCATCGGAGAAGAAGCTCGAACTTCAAGCTTAATTTTACTACGTCTTAATTGAAAGTTATTAACTATATTATATGTTATGTATTTTCACTACGTAAAGAGCGAAAAGGAAAATATTTGCGATTATAATGAGCTCCACGCTGTGCATAACCAACCATACAGACTGTGACAATGCTTTTCACAAGCACAATGGTGAATTTTAAAACATTTGATATGACAATTGATAAACATAAATGCTTAGGTAAAATTCGATTCTGAGAATTCGTCATCGCAATTAGGTCTTTTTAAATTGGAACGTTAAATTAAATAGACTTAATTCAATTCTTTTCCAGGCATTTCGTTTTTCTTCAATCCTCAATAGAAGGCTTCTGTTTTCATCCATCAACAATTGCCCTTTTCGAAGCTTGTCCCTTTCTCCAACCCCTCCCAGGAAGTTCCCTCTTAAGGAAGTATCATTCGTAGAATAAGAACACACAAATATTTCGATGGTTTCGTTGCTGTTTTTTAATTCGTATTTTCCACCACCTTTACCAGTAGTGTATTGCCTGTTGTCCTTTTTCTCGTGACTTTTATTTTTTCTTCTCCGCAAGCGATGAAGTTATGCATCTTTGGCACGAAATGAACAACTTTCGAATACCGTGGCAAGGGGGAAACCAGTTATTTTTCACAGACGATAGCACATGCTTTGGCTGGTTTCATTCGTTGGTCGATTGCCCATGTGTATATGTACACTGAAGGCGGACCAAGATGAAAGGTTTATGGTCCTGGAGCACTCAAGTAGACAAATTTACGGATCCGACGAACCGTTCAAGTGTTTTGACTTTTGCCATCTGACGGAACCATGCGAGTAGTACGAGTGGAACAGAGCGGCTGCATGAGTTTATGTGAAATGATATATTATTTTAACGACTATTGCAAAAGTTCTGATCGGCAGTATTGATCTTGATGACAATCTCGGTTTAGTTGAAAACTTACAGCAAAATATTACGGCAGACTGATTTGCCGTACTCTGGAAAGTAAAAATTATGTTGATGTTTAAAATTTCAGTCATTCATGAATAACCGAATAGCCCTGCAAATATCACACAGTCAGGAAGCTGGGGCCTTTCTTTCATGGTAATTGTAAACGTGAGAATGACAAGCGGATTTCGGTATCAAAAATTAATTACTCCATTGGCTGGAATGAATTATTCACATCATTAACGTAATCCCTTCAAAAACACTGCAATCCTTTTATCTGGTGATTCATGAAAAATTAATTGGCGAAAATCAAAATGAAAAGAGCCCACTCAGGTCAACATGGAGCATCAGAGTCACGTTAGTGCTATTTTAAACTTTGTTGGTTGGGAAATCAGAGTAGAGTGTGCTTTTATTTTTTCAAACACTATAGTGAAATCGGCCTGAAAAAAGCAGAATCTTGATCAATTCTCTTCGATTTGAATGATTTAAAATATGCCTTTTATATACCGGTAGGGGTTACTTGCAACAGTTTTGAACATTAACGTGATGTAGGTTTCAAAGTATACCATTCATCTTATAATGTTATTAACAAAAAGTTATGTAGTGTTTAGTACTTCTTAGCAGTTTGTTTATTGATAAAATTCAAACGTAAACGTAGAAAGACCCGAATATAGGGGTATTACAAGTTACCCTGTAAATGGAGTTACTTGCAACACTTGTCTGATTTCACTTACGAATTACGAATTTAAGATTTGGGTTTAATCTTCAGATGGTCGTTTCCAATCATTTCGATTGTGTGAATAGTAGTGAAAAATTCTAAGAGAACGTCCATATAACACGTGCACAGTTTTTGAGTGGTTACAGACTCCCCTTTCCCCATGTGGACAAACTCTCACGTAAATTTTCACAACAAGTGGACCGTGGACATTTTCCAAACACCCTCGTCCATTAAGCTTTAAGGACAACCACTGACAATTTAAACTTAAATTGCATAATATTTGTTTCATCCCTTTCTCTTAATATACAGGTCGAGCGGTATGGTTTTTGTGAATTATATGCCATAAAATAATAAATAAAAATTCAATGTAATCTTGATTTCATTAAATCATCAATAATCAATAGCAAGCTGAGGCTACGTGAAACCCCAGCGTTCCTGAAGGTACATGGAATCGGTAATGGAACCGTTACATCGACAAGGTCTGTGGAAGCAAAAATCAAACCCCGATTACCATCGATTTCAACATTCGACGAGGATATGCATTTCCATGTGTTGCCGAAGATTACCCGAACACTGCCGATCAGCCCAGTGAAAGTAAGCCAAATGAAAATACCAACAGATATTGTGCTAGCAGACCCAACTTTTGGAGAGCCCGCTCCCGTCGACATGATTATCGGAGCAGAATACTATTTCGATCTGCTCGCTGCGGGAAGAAGGAAACTGTCAACCGACAGTCCCACTCTACAAGAAACCGTCTTTGGATGGATTGTCTCCGGAAGAGTACCAAATGTTCCAGCAACAACTCCAAGGACGTCAACATTCGTTAGCTCGACGGCAGACCTGCAAGAAATGATCGCTAAATTCTGGGAACTGGAGACGTGTCATGTCAACAGCACGAATTCGGTTGAAGAAACAGCGTGTGAGGATCTTTTCAACAAAACGACGAAGCGAAACGATGAAGGCAGATTCGTCGTGGCACTACCAAGGAAGGAGCACATTATGGATAGATTAGGAGAATCGAAAAACATTGCCATAAAGCGGTTCTTGAGTCTCGAGAGGCGTCTGGATAGCAATCCAGAACTGAAGGAAATGTACACTGCGTTTATTCATGAATATCTCCAGATGGGACATATGAAGCAAGTTACTGAGGAGGTCTATGAAAAAACTCCAGCCTATTATTTGCCACACCACGCAGTACTACGACCGGACAGCACGACCACAAAGCTTCGTGTTGTGTTCGATGCGTCGTGTCGTACTTCGACTGGGATCTCACTGAACGATACGCTAATGGTGGGACCAGTAGTGCAGGATGCGTTGCTAGCAATCTTGGAGCGCTTCCGATTGAGGCGGATTGCTGCTGTGGCTGACGTCGCAAAAATGTACAGGATGGTACTCACACAGCTCAAAGATCATCCTCTGCACAAAATTGTGTGGCGTGTTTCAAAAGATCAGCCAATCATGGTGTATGAGCTCACCACCGTCACTTACGGGACGGCCAGTGCACCATATTTAGCGACAAGATGCTTGAAACGACTTGGCGAGGATTGCGCAGCAACTCACCCTGTCGCTTCTGAGGTTATTCAACATGATTTCTACGTTGACGACATGCTATCTGGAGCAGATAGTATCGAAGCAGCAATGGAATTGGTCAAGCAGGTCATGGAAGTCACGAACTCAGCAGGTTTCATCCTAAGAAAGTGGAATTCAAACTCACCAGAATTACTCCGTACGATTCCGAAGCAACTTCAAAATGATCGTTCAGACCTCGAGTTGGATGCATCAAATGCGACAGTCAAGACGTTAGGGCTCCGATGGAATATGGAGTCCGATGAATTCCACTTCACTTTCCCCCAATGGAAGTCGGATTCCTCACCAATAACGAAAAGAAGCATTCACTCCGATGCGGCATGTCTTTTCAATCCACTAGGGTTGGTCGGACCAATAGTAGTACAGGCCAAAATCTTCATCCAGAATCTATGGAAACTCAAGTGTGGCTGGGATGATCCCTTGGAAGATTCGATCCAAGAAATGTGGAAGGAATACAATCAAAATCTGGTAGCACTGGAAACCTTAACCATCCCTCGCTGGATTGGATTCAGAAATGACTGTGTGTCCGTACAGCTGCATGGATTCAGCGATGCATCATCGTTAGCATACGGAGCATGTCTCTATCTCCGGTGCATTGCTTCAGATGGAACCATCACTGTGCGATTGATCACTTCAAAGTTGCGAGTAGCTCCATTAGAGAACCCTGAGCATAAGAAGAAGAAAATGACCACACCCCGTCTCGAGCTGTCAGGTGCTCTCTTGCTAAGTCACCTCTACGAGAAGTTCGTCCAAGTGAAAGCCATTTCATCTGCATTTTTTGGACGGATTCTACAATTGTCAAGCATTGGCTAGAGTCAGCCCCCTCGCGTTGGCAGGTATTTGTGGCAAACCGTGTATCCGAGATTCAACATCTAACCCAGGTGGCATTTGGAATCATGTTGCGGGAATCGAAAATCCAGCGGACTTGATCTCTCGTGGGATGTCACCAGTGCAACTCCAATACAAAAAGCGATGGTTTGAGGGTCCACAATGGTTATCACAGGAGCAACGGTTCTGGCCACAAGCTTATCAACGTCCCGTCGAAGAAGTTGATCCAGCGCTACTCGAAGAACGTACTACGCCTGCCTTTCCTACGCAGGGAATTCCACCAAACGAGATATTCAAACTACGATCGTCATATCTGGAGCTTCGACGCATCGTAGCACTGCTTCTGCGCTTCAAGTTTAACGCTTTGCATTTGAATCATCTTACAAGACGTAGTGGACCTCTGTCGCACGAAGAACTGGAACAGGCAATGTCAGTACTAGTTCGTCTAGCTCAACGAGACTGTTTCCCGGACGAAGTCTACGATCTCGAAAAATACGGTAAAGTCAAATCGTCTTCCAGAATCAACTCACTCAATCCTCAACTAGTAGCTGGTGTACTTCGTGTTGGTGGTCGTCTTTCCAACGCACCTGTATCGGAGAACCTCAAACATCCTGTAATCCTGATCATCGCCATCCATTAGCCATTGCTGTCACAAGACACTACCACAACACATACTTTCATGCGGGACAGCAGTTGCTCATCTCGAGTATTCGTGCGAGGTTCTGGCCAACTAACGCTCACAGTTTATCAAGAAATGTTATTCACGAGTGCGTTGCGTGTTTCAGAAGAAAACCAAAGGTCGTCGAGCAGCTTATGGCTGATCTTCCCGTTGAGCGTGTCACTCCATTGGCACCATTCTTGAAAGTTGGGATGGATTACTGTGGTCCATTTCACCTGAGCTATCCAAATCGGCGAACCAATCCAGTAAAATGCTATGGAGCGGTTTTCGTGTGCCTTGCTGTAAAAGCAATCCACCTGGAGCTCGTGGCAGATTTGACAACTCAAGCATTTATCGGCGCATTCAGACGATTCGTCGCGCGCCGCGGAAAACCTCAACTCGTGATGTGCGACAACGCAACGACTTTTGTGGGAGCGAACCGAGAACTCAAGGAGCTGTACCAACAGCTTAATGAGCAACAATTCCAAGACGCAGTAGTGAGAGAGGCAGCAGGCAACGACATTGAGTTCAAGTTCATCCCACCTCGCACACCCAACCTAGGCGGTTTGTGGGAAGCACAAGTCAAGTCATTCAAAAACCACCTCAAGAAGTCAGTCGGACTTCGAACCTCGACAAACGATGAAATGTTAACAGCTCTAGCTCAAATCGAAGCGGTTCTTAACTCGAGGCCGATGACACCAATCTGCAGTGATCCAAACGACTACGAGGCTCTAACTCCCGGCCACTTCTTAGTGCAGCGGCCGCTGATAGCGGTGGCGGATCCAGACTTCGAGGATGTACCAATCAACCGATTGTCGATGTGGCAACGAGAGCAAAGCCTCACTCAGCAGTTCTGGAAAAAGTATAAAACGCAGTATTTGTCGGATCTGCACAAACGTGTGAAATGGACCAGCCAGAGGGATAACATCGTAGTGGGTACGATGGTCCTTCTCAAAGAAGAAAACGCACCACCACTGAGGTGGCATCTCGGAAGAGTGTCCAAAGTATTTCCTGGTTCCGACGGTAATATTCGTGTCGTCACGGTAAGGGCGCCTGCGTTGGCCACAGGGTCATCGCTTTGTTAAGATAAGCATTAATCCGCTTTGTCTCTTCGGTAGTAAACATCCACGCTACCGCATCATCTGGGGAAAGCCATGGTATCATCCCCAGTTCACGTCAACTCGACCGGTTGGCAATGGGCTTGGCCAGCTCTATCGTCAATCGTCACGTTTGAAGACAAGTCGCAATCAGCCCACTCGAAAGGAACCCACCCGACGGGCGTCTCCAAGGAAGATTCTCAGGCACCACTATTGCCTGTGTGAGGTAAGTTGTTCCGGTTTTTCGGAAGACTACACACAGAAACTACATAACTCCTTTCCCGAGGCAAACACCAACCAATCGCAACAAACCGCATGCACGACGAAGTCAAGGAAGATCAAGCACGAACCAAGGAAAAGTTACGCAGCCGATGGAAGCCAAAGCATCACCAGATGCATCCACAACGAGGAAGACCATTCACCAACGATCCAAGCACCGCCAAGCCAAACGAAGAAGTTATGAGAAATTCTTTACGACGACAAACCCACCATGTCCGCGTCCGTACTTTGCAAACCGCAGTACAACATGGCATGCGCTAGACAGCAGCTGACAAACCGTCGGCAGTGATGACTTCACTCTCCAGCATCAACCTTTAGCAGCAGCAATTGTGAAGAAAGAATAAATTCGAAGAAATCCAATTGAATTTATGTAAACCCAAATAAGTAAACCCTAGGATTATAATTGAATTTGAGTTAGATGGATTAAGCAATAGCAGTTAGAATTAGCAGTCAAAATTGAAACAGTTGGTTTCAAGGGGGCGGTATGTTCGGTTGAGTATTCAAAATTAGGCTAGCCCTGTACCCTCTCAGCTCTCAGCTCTGTATAACAGTTTGTAGCATATTTTCTCGCCTCTCAACCACCCGATCATGTGCGACCGCCAGTAGATAGATAAGATTGATAGTAGGAAAAATATACAATCAGTATCGATCAGAATTACGCACAATACACGTCGTTCATTTGCACCCCGTAGAAGTGAGTTTGTCTAAACCCAGTGTCCGAATAAGGGAGAAAATTTAAAGGTCGGTGACCGTGGGAAAAGTGCGCTCTGGACTTGCCATTAGTGTCTCTACAGTCCACTAAAGTTTTTTTTATGTGGCATTCCGGAACAATTCCCTTATTTTGTTTATTTAATTATCCAAATCTGGTGCAGTTTAAAATGCAGTTAAATTTAATTGAGAAAATATTTTCTGAAAAATAATTAATCAGGGGTAAGAAATCTAAAAAAACACGCTGATAAATAATAAACCAAATATAATGTTGAAATAACTTTCATAAAAAATCGGTATTCATCGGTATAAAAAGTTGGAAATCGGTATTTTCAGAGCCCTTGTCGGTACATCGGTATTGAGAATAAAAATCGGTATAAATACCGATAAATCGGTATACCTGGCAACGCTACTTGTACCTGCCCAGCAAGCTATTGGTCAATGATCTGTGCCTAGCTTCTGAAAGGGGCTATAGGAACCAAGGTCTTGATGGCAGCCGCAACCACGAGCAGCATTTTTTAAGCTTAAAAAAGTTATCTGTCTAGTCCGAATGACCAAGAGGTTAAAGTCCCTTAAACAAAACAAAACTTCCTACTTCCTTTCTGCCGCGAATAATTGGTGCCCCACTTATTAGCATCATAAAGCAAATAATTTTAAATAACAATTTTGAATAACGGCTCCGCAAAGCGTGACACACATCTGATCCTCAAAAATAAACGAACTAACTAAAAAAATATATAAAGAAAACACACTCATCAAAATTCCTTCTTCTGATTTGGATCCTTTCAATTATTAGGCTCCAGTGCCATGGAGCTAGCCACGAGTATTTGACTCAATACCCTTGAGGTGACGATTGTTAGTATCCAAGAATGGCTACCATAATAACCGACTTGCAAAGCCACTTTAACTTTTTAAGGCTTAAATCTAAGACACTAAAGAGATTTTAGGTCAATTTAAATTAGCACTTTACATGATCACTATTTATAAACAAAAAGGGTATTGAACGCTTTTTTTCAAATTATCACTAGTTAACGCAAACAAAACCCTTTGAATTCCACTAGAAAAAGCTTTTCCTTTGACAGATAGACCTATTTCGTCTCCGACTTACAGACTTCTTCAGTGTGGAGTGCTCAACACAAACGATAATTTTAAGAAGACGGTTAGAAGTCAATAATTGTATGTGCACAAATATTCACTTGCATTTAAACGTGAAATATTTCAGTTCGCGGTTGTATGATTTGAGATGGGCAAATCTTTGCCAAAGTGGCATAGTATACAGTTTAAGATTTTGGAAAACATTTAGCATAATGAACAAAATTTCGATAATTTTGATGCCTACAGACCATGACTTCTTTTTTTTATGATGGTCCAACGTCCTATAAGGACCGCACCTGCATCACGATATTTCTCCAAAACTCGGTTGAGGGCTGCTTGTGTCCAGTACCTCGAATGTCCCGCACTTCCACGGTCATGCTCCACTTTGTTTAACTACCTAGCTCGCTGCGCTCCTCTGCGTCTTGTACCAGTTTCAAACACCATTTAGCGGGGTTGTTGTCCGACATTCTTACAACATGTCCCATTTTACCCTCTCAGCTTTAGCGACTTTCTTGATACTGTGTTCGCCATAGAGCTGCGCCAGCTTGTGGTTCATCCTTTTCTCCATACACCGTTTTCATATACACCGCCAAAGATGGTCCTTAGCACGCGTCGTTCGAAAGCTCCAAGTGCTTGCAGGTCCTCTTCGAGCATGCTCCACGTCTCCTGCCCGTAGAGAACTACCCAACTAACATTTTTAGTTGCCTAAGCCGAAGTTGAGAACTTATATGCTGTTTTATAATTGTATAAAAGCAAGTGAAGCTGAATAAGCTATAAGCAGAATTAAAAAATCTATGCAGTACTTATGCTTAATGAAACACAGCTTTAACACAACATTTAGCTTAAGGTTGCATACTTTGAAAAGAAAGCTCTTGTGCGAACAATGTTTGTCTGCATTTACACAGCTTGTTTATGTAGCTAAGAAATTAGTCGGTTAAGCTTTTGAATGATCATTCTGTGTTCTCTTACACAGTTTTATTTGTTGGCTTTATAATAGCTTTTCAAAAGCCTTTATATTAGAAATACCTTAGCCGCTATACAGCTTAGTGATTATAGCTGTATAAAAATTTGTATACGTACATTGAGCGAATATATCGAAAAGATTTCATTCGAATATAGTATGGAAATTTGCCAGAAGACATTATTGCAAATTTTATACGATTCCCTTATGGAAAGAAATCATATGACGATCGTATGAATATTTTCCTCACATGAAAAAAAAAAGTTGCAATCGGGATGCGAACTATGAACCTCGGCATCCAGAGCCGAGCCACAATCCCACGAGACTATACACGCTTGATAAGTGATGTCAATTGAAAGCGTAGAAGAGGCATGCTTTTATCGACCAATGCAACAATAATCTTTTAATACGATCTCTTATTGCTTTGTGGTTAATAGTTCTGATCGTAGGGATAATTTCCTGAGTGTAGTTGCGGCACAGAGTATGGAGCATATATGCAGTTATTTATATGGAGTTCTTGAGCTTGAGCTCTTGAGTTGAGTCTTATCTGTCAAACTAAATAAAAGGAATACCGTCCACTTTATCGAGCAGAGCATTTAGATTTCAAAATATTTCGAAGGATGTTTAAAAAAATTAAGAAAAGCGGTACTTACTATTGAAAACGAAATCTGAGAAAGTATGAAGCTTATTTGAGGAAGATTCGCGCAATTGACAGTGCTGTCGAAAATTGCTTTCAAATAAACAATATAAATTCCACTTAGCAGAAGATCAGGTGTTCAATTCCCGGTGGATTGTTTTTAATCATTAATATAGCAATGATAAATATAGCAATCTATAACAACAGTTATAAATGAAATTGATATTAATGTAGTTTAAAAAAATTATAACAAATAAATCCAAGCGTGGCACAGTTGTGTTTACGTACTATCCTGTACCCACCGAGCTGGCACGCTGCCTCTCGGTGGTAATAAATTATCATCAAGAAAGTAGTCCGTTCGTTTTCGTTTGTCATCGTCTCTCAACTAAGTATAAAATCACAACGTAGGGCCTGGTCAAGCCCTGGACGAAACATTGGTGCCGTGACCAGGATATCGGACACCCCTGAGGAACGATGTGACAACGTGGATGATCGGACTGTCGCCAGCACCACTCGCATTGGACCGTAGCGTCCACCTGCCGGACCATTGCGTCCACCCATCCGGACCGTTGCGTCCACCGTTCGGACCAGAGCGTCCACCCATCCGGACCGTTGCGTCCACCCGTTCGGACCGTAGCGTCTACCCTGCCGGACCAGAGCGTCCACCCGTTAGGACCGTAGCGTCCACTCGCCGGATCGTAGCATCCACCAGCCGGACCGTAGCGTCCACCTGCCGGACCGTAGCGTCCCCCTGCCGGACCGTAGCGTCCATTTGCCGGATCGTAGCATCCACCAGCCGGATCGTAGCATCCACCCTTTTGGACCCGAGCGTCACCCATTTTGGACCCTAGCGTCGTCATTGGACCCAAGCGTCATTATTTGGACCCGAGCGTCATCATTTGGACCCGAGTGTCATTCATTGCAAGCCTTGCAATTATCATCGACCGCAGCGTCGAAACCAGCACCAACAAGTTCGTTTCCATCTTGCCCGCACAACCAACAGCAAGCTACTGCCGCACGTTATTTGAAAACATTCGTTTTCGGGCGCCGGTATGTTCGATCGCAAACAGCACACGACGTGCTTGCTGTGGTTGAATAGCACCAAACACGCGTCCCCCGGGAGCGTGTATTGTTTCCACCCATTGCGAGCGGCTAGCATGCAATGATAGCCTGATGCTATTATTGTAGCTAAAGTGGGCAGCGTGGAACAGCACTGTCGGCGCGCCGTATCTATTCACCATTGTAATGATGCGGTGCGCACGGCACTTATTATCCGTACTTCGTGTCCCCTATAAAAGGGACACATTGATGTTTATAGTTTAGTGGTGTTCCAGTAGTATTAAACGTACTAGTCTTGTACCCACCGAGCTGGCACGCTGCCTCTCGGTGGCAATAAATCATCGTCAAAGTAGTCCGTTCGTTTTCGTTTGTCATCGTCTCTCAACTAGAAAGAAAATCACAACGTAGGGCCTGGTCAAGCCCTGGACGAAACATTGGATGGTGATCATGTTTAGATTATAAGAATCTCGGTAACACTGATTTTCAAAACAGTACAGACCTGTTCGTAAAGAGCTTCAGCAATTATTGTTGTTCAACATTATTAGAACTAAAATATGTTTTGAACACTTTGAACACGGGTACTGGAATTCCTCACAGCTGATATGGATCTGAGGATACAGTCACTGTTCTTAAGGTGAAGGTGCAGAGTTCAAATCTGGTAAGTACACGGGTAAGTGATATATAAATATATACTCTATATAAACATTATAAAACAAAGTTCATATAGTTAAATGTTAATTACGCATTACAACGATAAAACAACACCATTGCCGTCCACGAGTATTGTAAACAGTGTTTGACATACACATTTTTTTGATTGCTGTATAGTGACTATGTTTAAGCGTTTATATCAACGTGTTAAGAATACCAATAAAAAGCTATTTGCCACAGTTCTAAAAATAGAAATTGCGATGAACAAATAAATATGCTGAATATGCGTTTCAAAAGAACAGTTACGTAATAAGTTGTATAATTTTTTGGATAAAAGCTTCCTATGCTATAAACCGATTACATATTCTGCTTGACATTTTTTTCATTTTCATGAAGCTGGGTAGATTCGCCAGATTTGCTTGTGAAAATATTGGCTGCGCTGCTT
>JASCZW010010837.1:0-34610 GCA_034211315.2 Aedes japonicus | reverse complement strand
GGCGCAATGTTGATGCCATCTGAGAGGATGGACGTGGTAATTTATATCAACAGCGCTTAGTAGCAATATCATTTGCAATTTTATACGTAGGTGCAGTAAACACGCAGTTTGTTTCGGCTGGTAAAAATATTAAAAATGAAGTATGAAACTGAAACTGAAACGGACAAGTAAAGAATCGAAAAGAAATTCACTGCAGCAGTATCCACCTGAAAAGAACAAACAATAAAAATGGAATTTGTAAGGCTCTCACGCAAACTAATCGGGAGCTGTCACTTAGCTACTTTCCGGAAAAATATTGCGCTTCGATTATTCCCGTAAGCGAAGGTGACATTTCGTTCCATGTAGATCAAAAGGGTATAATAGGGAGTGTGTGGATTATAACATTGTTCGACAGCAAATATAATAATATACCGGCAGTTAATTTATTTTTTAATTTTGACAAGCGTAACTATTGAAAAAACAATTTCAAAATATTATGAAAAATTTTTGATTGAAGAGACAACACCATTCTATTTCACCATGAAACACGCTACAAAAAACAGACTTCTCAACCAACGAAGCAACTTTTGATTTCTAGCATACATAAATTGACATTTATGTTATAATGGGAGCCCCCGTTACTTATTTTTCAGTGCCGGGAGCTGCCGTTACAGAAAATAAATGTCTCTTAGAAACTGCAAGTCAGTTTGTAAAAATAAAAATGATTAGATTTTTCTTGTTTAAAAATCGAGAAAAAATAGTTGAGATTCATAAAAAATATTTTCGTGCTAGGAAGAACACCCATCATCGATACAGATGAAAAAAAAACATGTTTTTTTTTAAATTAAAACCAAGAGGGCAAGACAAAGCACTTCATCGCGAGTAATTTCAGAGTTGCTTTTGAGGTACCTCGAGTAATTCTCATTGCTCAGCAAGCGAGCACTGTCATTTTTTTTGCACTCTGCTTTTGCACGAAAGCAGCTGCCAAACAAACCGACGCTAGTACATTAGCTCGCAGTGTGCACCAGCTGGAAGCAAGGGCAGGAGAAAGAGACAAACGAGCTCAGTCCGCTGCACTCAGACACAAACTTCTCAGAATCGATGTTTAGCAAATCGCGAATCTATGCATATCGCCATTTACAAATGCTCTCATCCCCATTGTACTTCAGTAGGACCACTGTTGAACCATCGTCTATTGCCATAAGCAGAATGTCCACAATGTTTTCAAACAAATTGGAAGTCTAGTTGGAAGTCAAACTTTTTTCTAAACCCTAGCGACCGATAAGAACCGATTGCATGGATTGATAATGTTCAAGCTATATTGAGTTACTCGCGAGTTATTCCGAAAAAGACTAACGGCAACTACAGAGAGGAGCTGTCTCACCTTAGATTAAAACTCCCCTATTGCAGTAAAAATTCCGCTCGGTAAAATTGAATAAAATTCCGTAACCTCTTTACTTTTTAGGTCGATACTGGCCTTATAGCGAGGGGCGCGCAAGAACATTTGAGTACAGCACACACTTTTTGAAAGTACTAAAATACGCGTTTAATACGTTACTGTATAGTACTTTGAGTACATCAGTTAACACCCACTTGAGACTTTCAAATACACCCTTACTAGCAATTAGCATACCTTGAGGTGCTATGAAATACACATTTCTATCACAAGGTTTTCAAACCTGAAAAGCACAGTTAATATACATTTTTAATACTTAGGGATTAATTTAAAAACTCAAGTACTGATCGATTTACGGATAAGAACCCAAGATTCTCGATACTCAAAATACACTCTTGGCACAAAGACATGCTTTGAGTGCCATAGAAATACGATTTTAAACACTTTTCAATAACCTAAAATACCTAAGAAACTCCAAATCAATTCACCTCGTGTACCATTTAGCAATAACGTGTGAAGCGTATTTAAAAACCCCTTAAAATATATTTTTGGACTACGAATCCACATTTTAAATAAGAAATAAATATATTGGATTACAGTTTAAATACCTCGGTACATAATGAGCACATTTTAACAACCCAAAATATCAAACACACAAACACAACTATTATAAGACCACTCATTTGGTTTGCAGTTAAGAACCCCTCAGTTTTTCTTGAGATATAGATTCCTATTCAAATTGGTTCAGTTTAGCGAGAATTTATTTATTTAAAATTTATACCTTGAAAAATGCACTCCATTTGCTAGAACGGGGGATGGTCGAGTCCAACATCAAAGCCACTACATCTCAATAAGGTAGCTCTGTTGACCTCGGCTTTGACCTAGGTTTTGACCCGGGTCAACGCTTCTGTCACCTCCGAAGCAGGAGGAGTCCTAATAATGAAAGCGAGTAGGTAGAATCTTCGAACATTGATTAAGAACACGCTCAGAGAAGTACCTCTCTTTCGAAATTTGTAGTTGTCCTTTTTCTCAACGGAAACGTTTTCGAGATCCAAACATACGGCCCCTGGTTTACAGTTCGGGAAGCGCTAATCACGGGCATTTGCGCATTCCAGTGTATTTTGAATGGAGGCCAGGACTCGATTTTCCGTGGCGGGAGTAAGTCTACACAAAAATTACGGAAGTCCGGAAGTGTAAACCCAGTCGCGGGATTTACTACGGGAAATATAAATTCATCTCTTCTTTGGCGGGAAAAATAATTCCGATTTGCTTCCAAGGAGCGGATTGGCGAAAGTTTGAACTCGAACATTGAAAAAAATGTTGGCAATGTCAGAAAAGAAAGCCGGATTTCTTGGAAAAGAGATTTTTTTCGATTTTGATTCGATCAGATAGACTTTAGATGCGGTTTGTCAGTCTAGGTGTAAAACCGATGTAGCTGTTCACCCAGGATGAAATGTTAACGAAGAAAATATAGAGTTCGTTCCAAAAAAAGGAACCGCGTAAGCGGCAACGACAAAACGGAACAAGCAGATTGACATCAAAGTCGCTCTTTGCCAAGAATTTTAAAACATCCTTGCTTGTTATTTGGTACAACAAAATAGCTGAAGATGCTATTAGCTAACAAATCCTGCTGTACTATTTTATCGTCCTCAGAATAAATCCATCAGTCCCCAGGAGTACCGGAAGCACTGGGATGAAGTTCAGAGGAATCAACCAGGCAAACCATACATCAAGTTAAAATGAACATAAATAAAATAATTCAGTAAATTTCTAGCAATTTATTTTGATAAAGCAAAACTCCCAACAGGTTGGTGAGATAATCTGAGCGCGGTCTTCACGAACTGTTTTTGAATGGTTCCTGCATGAAAAAACTCACACAAATGTAAACAATTCGCAAAATCTGAGACGCAAACTTTGCTTGTCATTTAATGTGGAGAATTTAGAGAAACGTCATCTGGGAAAGATTTCCCGTGCCAAACCTGACGTGAATCCTGCTTCCATAAATCCGTGCAGGTACTTTTCTCAGAACAGCAAAGCCAGCTCTTAAGTAACATTTACGTGTGAGTAAAAGAGAGTAGGAATTGCTAATTTCCACTCAATTATTGAGTAGAAATGGAACGACAGGGTAGAACTCTTAAAACACTTCAAGTGATGGAACAATAGGCTGAGTCCTTTTAAATCCTCATTAAACACTTCCAGGTACTCAAAATACTTCAGACAAAATGCATTTTTCAGAACCTTAAGATACGATTCAAATATTTTTTGAGTAGCAAAAATATTTTTTAAATACCTTTGGTACTCTTTGAGTCCTTTAACATACTTCTTTGAATTGCTACGTATACAAAAGTGCTTGTAGGTGCACTCTGCAAATCGAGTCAAAGATTTTTTTGTATATTGCCATAGAGAAATGCAGCGTGGGTTCAGTATTTTAAGGTTTAAAATATAGGTCACCACAAGAAAATGATCTTTAAATTTTAAACAGATTGAATATTTCTCATTTATTATTATAATTCAAGAGGTTTCGCTTGAAATTCACTGATGCTTGCGCTGCAAATTCTGCTGCGGGGAGAAAACTTGAGCAAGAGAGAATGCCTTCCTCACTTGCGTTGCCAATGCAGGCCTTCATCCGCACTCTTGGCGTACGTTTTGACTCTCGGCAAGCGGCAAAATTGATGACCCGGATGTGACATGTCACGGCGACCACAATTTATTGCTTTGCACTTCATTTCGAACTCATTTGAAATAAACCACTGCGAAAGTAAACTTTTTATTTCCGCATTTGTTCGGATGTCAGCAAACGAAAAAAAGTGAAAAGGCGCGTGACTGCACCAAGTAACCACAAGCATTATATTATTGCACTTATTCAGCCCAAAATCAACATCGATAATGCGGGATCGCATCAATCCAACAGTTCTAGACAAAATCGTCAAAGGTCGAAAGGAATGAATAAACACACTACAACTGTAATTTCCTGGAACATAAAGGTTAGAGAATTATAATTTCACTGTTGATGGGTGCATCATAATTCTTCATCGCTTGAAATATTTTGTTGTGGAGTGGCAGATCCTAGAAAAATACGCAAGAGGTCATTGTTTTTTATAAATACATTGACCATTGACTATTTTGGTTCAGAGTTGCCGTTATGAAGCGTTAGATTAGCTAAGAATGTAGTGTGACATTATCAATACATGCCATTAAAATGCCGTCTTTATATATTAAAAGATGATATATTAGGTTCGATCTTAGTAAATTTTCAGCTTAATCCACCATAATGATAACCAGACGTAATGATACAGCATGTAGATATATACGTTATTACATTTTCGTAAGGCTTTGGTAGCAACACCGCACAAACCAACAAATACCAAACTGATCAGCTTGTGTAACGTAAACTCAACGGAGGCGGTAGATGCGTGGTTGTCACAGCGACCAATAAAAAATGGTCTTTTTACAGCTAAATGGTCTTGTTTTTGCACTAACAGCTGCCAGGTCCTGTCCTTGACCGCGTGGTAAAAACGGTTTCAGTCGAACAAATAACGCAATGCGGAGTGCGAAAATACTGTACCGAAGCTCTTCAGCGTTCGATGCGGAAACGAACACGGATTTTCTTGATGATAGCAATATGTTACTTACGACTTAGTGAAACCTCGCTCTGATTTCCCGTGGGAAGCAATTCACGATGGTTTCAAGCAACGGTCTGAGCGAGGTCACATGCTGGCAACGGCTGTCAAACAATCCCAACAAGAAATTCGTCATCAAGATAGGGGAAGGTCCATTAATTGCGTCACGCACATAGGTGGGAGGGGGCTTTAAGAAAAACGTGACGATCCATAACAAAAAATTAGAGGTCCACGCAAAAAACGTCAATTTTCAAAAAAATGTTAATTTCTTGCGTGACGTACTCAACGGATCGTTCCCGAGGCTTAGAACATACGCTAGGAACCGCTCAGTCTGGCCAGTGTTTTGCGTTCTGTCTCAGAGCCACATAGCATATAACATGTTACAATAAAGTACGTTCGCACTACCGCGCCATATAACGTGATGATATATCTTGATATCAGCAACTAGACAGACTAGTTAACGCCGGAAATAATGTACATGTCATTTGGATATCAAGATACACTCACACTCAGTAGCAAAAGCCGAGCAAAATTTAGCTTCCAAAAATCAAAGATGTTCAACCTCCTGTAAATTTGTCAATTATCAATATTTTTGAGCTGAAAATTTGACAACATTATACAAAATGTATAGACCTTATGTGATCAAAATTTCATGTTGATAAAATTTATAAATTTAGCAGTTATCATATAATATGTGAAAAAGTCATTTTTGGACATAGCAATTTAAAATCCGTATCTGTGAAAAATTCAGGACATATTACAAATTTCTCCATAGCTTATAAAAGCACTAGAAAATAATGTGGACAAAATTTGAACCATTTCCATCAAGTGGTTTGGACTACAGCTGGCGTCAAAGTGACGTACCAACACGAGCATTTTCCTTTTTCACCCGATGCTGAACTTGCTGAAATATCGGTGCAAAAAAAGCCGAGGTGAATTCATCTTATTAATACACATGATTTGTTACGCGTGAAATATCCCAAATAACTAGTGTAACCCACGAAGAACTTTGCAAATATGGCATTCAGTATGAATTGGTTTGTGAAAACTACGTATACAGTGTTATACAGTATTATTAATAAAATTCACCTCGGCTTTTTTTTTGCACCGATATTTCAGCAAGGTCAGCATCGGGTGAAAAAGGGAAATGCTCATGTTGGTACGTCAACTTTGACGCCAGCTGTAGTCCAAACCACTTGATGGAAACAGTTCAAATTTTGTCCACATTATTTTCTGTACTTTTATAAGCTATGAAGAAATTTGTAATATGCTACCTAAATTTTTCACAGAAATACGGATTTTTGAAATTGGTATGTCCAAAAATGACTTTTTTCACATATGTTATGATAACTTCAAATCTATAAATTTTATCAACATGAAATTTTGATCACATAAGGTCTATACATTTTGTATAATGTTGTGAAATTTTCAGCTAAAAATATTGATAATTGACAAAGTTACAGGAGGTTGAACATGGAGTTTTTTGCTAACAAAATTTTGCTCGGCTTTTTTTTTGCTACTGAGTGTATATCACGTAATATAAGCTGTAGTGTGAACGTACTACACGGTAAATCTGTAGAACTCACTTTATGACTATATTTTGCACATTTTCAAGTATATAGTTGATACGTCAAAAAGCGACTAGTTTCTATACACTAATGATGTCAAGTATGTCAACGGCGACAAGAAGATGTGTAAAAAGTAGGCACCGCTGAGAAAAGAAAATTAACTCTGCCCGTGACTTGATGCTGACGCCATTTTAAAAAAAACCAAAAAGCAGCACCGTGTATAAGTTCGGGAGTTGTTTTGCAGTTGAGAAAATGGAGAAATACGGTGGATAAAGACGCATTCAAGAAATTGACAGGTAAGTGAAATAACTGCTTTTGTAAGTAATTACATATGTTTAACACTATCACGGACAGAAATGATGCATGATTGATATAACTTTTGCCATAGTTATCCCAAGCTTCGAAGATATTCTTGACATAGTTAATTTAAATGGTTGTTTGAAAATGATTTGATGTTTACATCAAGCATATATTTCATTTGAATCAACGTTATTGAACATCAACCATTAAATGCTTAAATCAAGCATACATGTCATTATTTTAATCCATGTTTATCGTTGAATCACTCATACTGGAAGGTTAAATAGGGCATATAGCAGCTCTACTGAGCCTCGTGGCTGCCATCCGCACACAACGACAAAGCGAAAGAAAAAAAAATATCATGGCGGCGGCAGATCACTCGGTTGACTTGAACGACGACCTGGTTGAAGAGTTTTATGTTGACGAAGAAGTGGTAGAATTATTGAAATCGTTTGGATTATCCGCAGCAGGCATCGAAGAGTTTGTAGGTATGTAAGCAAATTATAACTATTCTTTAAAGTAGTTTTAATGATTTTGATTTCAGCTAACGGGTACGACATTGATGCGCTACAATTAATCGAGCATGAAGAAGTCGAATTTGCTGTCCACTCCTAGGGTCGCATGTTGATAAGAATTATATTTCCAATTTTCAAACATTGTTATATGTTGTTTAATTTCGTAATATCCAAAGAATATGTGCTAATTGAGTAAACGTTCCTATAATGGTGGTATTTTAGTGCAAAATGTTCCAATTAGAACATATTGCACTAAAATACCACCATTATAGGAACTTTTATCGTAAATTTAACGATTTTTTTGATTTTTGGAACCAACCATAACATCATTTGAACGAATCTCTGTGTATGCTTAAACCAACCATCCGATACCATTAGTTCAACCTCAAAATAAGGTCAAATTAAACATAAACATTATTGAATTTATCAGGAGAATCAGAGAGTTGTCAAATCATCAACAATGAATATTGTTGATGTTAGCATAATATGGTTGATTCAACCCTATTTCATGCTCTAATTAGATCATCAATTATGTTTAATTGAAGCTTCCATTATTCTTCGATCTATTGATTATGCGTGAAACAATCTCAAAAAGTATTATATAAAAGTCAATGCACAAATATGCTTGATCGGGACCGGAATATTATTGATATGACTTTATTTTTTTCTCCGTGATATGAAACCAAACAGGTCGTCCATGCCCGGATGCAGTTATTAGGGACGAATCATTATGCTTGCAACCGAGCTTGGAGCCGATGTGCTGGTACTACCTGAGCAAAAAAATGTATTAATTTTCTTCTTGATTATCCAGCCGCTGTTATAAGATTAAAAGGAATAGTTCCAGAGCGTCTGTAACAAAATGCGTGAATATTTTTTTTTACGCAAAACCTCTACATAGACATTTGTGATTATTTTTATTTCAATGAATAAACATGGCTGTGTGATGTATTGAGGTCTTTTTCACTTTCGAATTTTAATTCCGGAATTGAGCCGTTTTCAGCCATAATCGAGCGATATTGATTTTTCGAAATGCGTAAAAAGTATACATCTTTTATGTTCTCAAAAGGAGTAAAAAGTATGCAGTTTTATTTTTCAAAAGGAGTAAAAAGTATGCATATTTTACTTTTGAAAGGAGTAAAAAGTATGCATTTTAACTTTTCAAAAGGAGTAAAAAGTATGCACATTATGACGTATGTTCAGTTTACGCAAAAGGGAGTAAGAGTAATATACTATAGACACTCAAGTAATAGACCGGACAACGTGCCGCCATGTTGTATCCAAACGAACATTTCCTCGCATTTCCCATACGATTTGGCAGTTGTTTTGGATACATCAACTGTGCCTCAAGGAGCTGGCGAGAATTCATTTTGCTTTAGCCAACATCTCTAACATCCAAACATCAAAAGATTCATTATTTGTAAACAATACTGCCACTCGTGCCCGTAGCAACAACGTCAGACGGGCCTTATTGAAATAAGGCCCGTGATATGTTGCATACTGTCAAACGCTAGTAACAAGGATAGGGTTGCCAGGCCCCTGACTGTGCCAGACTCACGTTGTCCGGTCTATTACTTGAGTGTCTATATAATATACTCCTTTTTGGCGTAGTCCCAGTTTCCTCGAAAAAGCATACTTTATAGTCATAAGAGCGTTAATAAAGATTACCGTGTTGAACATGGAAGCTGTCAGATTTATCCGATTTATCACCACTCAGTGTCTTCTTCTTTTTTTTTAACATGGATAGCCAGCGTTGCCAAGTATATTTTTACAAAATCAGGAAGTATATGACATAAAAATCAGGATAAAATCAGGATTGTCATTTCATGTGCAAAAAACTGATGTTAATAAAAATACCGTTTATTTAAAACCGAAAAGCTTACATAACATATATTTATCTCTTTCAGTTTTATAAATGGTATAGTTTAGTACCAACATTTGATTAGGGTGAATCTGCTTATGTAAACAAAGACTTTGTCTGCTAATTTATCGGAAGTTGAATACAATTCCTTCAAATTAAATATATCAGCGGATTGCGACAATGCTCGTCTTTCTTAAGGAGTGCTTAATTTGTATTTGTGACCTTTTGTTCAAGACTACGAAGACTACGAAAGCCATTGTTTATAAACGCAGATCCACCCTAACTCAATGTTGGCGCTGAGTTGTATTTTGATTATTTTTATTTGCAAAAGCTTATTTTATCCAACTGTTTGAGACCTGCGAGAGAGTGATATTAAAAACTAAGAAGGTAAACCAGCGAAGTTTAAGATGTATTGTATCGTTTGGGTAGAAGAGCGGGTCAGAATAGATATTTTATTGGATGATTTTTGACAATTCCATTCCAGAGTAGCCACCTAGTAAAAGCTTTGGCAGAATTCCCTTACTTTGATTAGTTTATTTATTTCGCTCAAAATAAATTTGGATTGATAAAAATTACGAAAATCAGGATAAATCAGGATTTTTATCAAAATCTGGAAAAAATAGTGCTTGTCAGGATTTCAGGCAAAATGCTAAAAGTCTGGAAAATCCTGAAAAATCAGGAACATTGGCATCACTGTGGATAGCTCTTCTCCACAGCTGCAGCAGTGTGGTTGTTTGCTTTGGAAGCTGAATTTCAATTAAATTTCGTCAGAAACCATTTTACCATGAATAGGTTAGTGACAGACAACAGAAGCAACTCAGACAAATCGACTTTTGCCAAGGTAAGCCATAGTCGATGGAAGTTTTGTTTTCAGGACACTAAACCAACCCTCATCCCTTCAGTTTGCACCACCGGTAAGAGCAGCAGTTCCCCTGCATCAACCGAATGTTTCAGTTCAACCATCCCCTCCCAAGCGCACGGAGCGGCCCTGGAAATCGCACCATGTCCGCACATTTACCCGCGACTTCCATGAGGTTGAACATTTCCCTTGGTACTGCTACGTATGTCGTGTAAGTTGTAGGGACGAGGATCTGTTCGACAGGCACATGAAACACCATGGCAGTGAGTTCCGCTTCATAAGGCAAGTAGATGATAGCATTCTGGAGGAGGCGATGTTCCAAATTCGATTAGACTATCGTCCGGATTTTGCCAAGACCCTGGTATTCGTGAAGAACGTTTCACCTCATCCGGTACTGCTGTTAACCATGGCATACCTTCACTTGCCCGATGGTCAGCTGATGACTTTGTTCGAGAGTGAATCCCGTGTTCCGTGGGCTGCCAGTGCAACGTTTTCGTTCAATAGCAGTATGTTATCGAAATTGGATTGGAATTTTGCATTGATTCTGGTCGGGCTGACGAACTCTAAAACGGAACTGTTGGAGCAGCACTACGTTCAGGTTAGCGAATTAAGCCACTTCCTGCGGGATCAGTTGGAACTGAAGAAACCTCAGATTCGCTGCTCAGCAATAAATAGCTATCCGATTCCGGTTGTGATCCGAGAGTTGCATAGATGTAATTTTTCACCGAACACCAAGGCCCCGGGTGCTGAAGCTTTGCTGGATCGCTTGGCAAAATACAAGGAAGATGGTTTAACGGTCGATAATTATGTCGATCACCTAACCCTGCTGAATCAGATCGAGGATCACAATCTGCAGGTGGAGTATTCTAAGTACGTCATTAGGGAAGCTGTTCTGGTGCCCGGAATTTCGGAGAAGTTCTATCGTTTATCGGTAAGTGATGGGTTATTTTACATTGAAGATGCGAGTTTGTCCTACGTTTCTATCATCGCCAGATTGACCAATTTGCGGTAGCTCCAACCTTGCTGGACGAGGAGTGTGGGGTGAAAGTGATTATACCCAGTGATTTTGAGCCGCGTTCATTCCTGGGTACGATTCACAAGATTAGTGCGGACTATATGGTCATCCACATGAATAGTCCTCCGGATCCGGCGCCTACCTATATGGTGGTATTCGAATTGAATCGACTGACGTTTCAGCTGGAATATCTTGCTCTTTCGCTGTTGGATAAGGTTTCCATCGAGAAACTACTATTTCCAAAGCCGCCAGTAGAAAAGAAAATCAAATACGACAGGTGAGCTTTGTTTACTTCGTTGTTGTTGAATATTCGTTTAACGTTTAATTGTTATTTGCACAGCTTTGAATGGTTCAGTAATTTTGTTGCGAAGAATGACGAACAGATGGCTGCCGTTCGGAACATAGTCAATCGAACAGCATTTCCTGCGCCATATATTCTGTTCGGTCCACCTGGGACGGGTAAGACTTCTACGATAGTGGAAGCGGTTGTTCAAATTTGGAAATTACAACCAACGGCAAATGTGCTGGTGTCGGCACCTTCGAACTTCGCCTGCGAGGAGTTTACGAAGCGTCTGCTGGAGTTTATCCCGGCTACTGATGTGTTCCGGTTCATGTCGAAGTCTTGCGAGAAGAACATGCTCAATATGGATCAAGCCGTAATCGATATTTCCAACCTGTCTACGGGAACGTACGAAGTTCCCTCTTGGCACGATATTTACAATAGTCGGATTGTAGTGGCCACGACTACCATGTGCGGCCGGTTGGCACAGGCTAAAATCGATACCCTACACTTTAAGTACATATTCATCGATGAAGCGGGAAGCAACAAAGAGGTATCCGCCTTGGTTCCCATAGCAGGAATTGGGAGCAATGGAAAAGAAATCACCGCAAGTGTAGTTTTATCCGGTGATCCCAACCAGTTGGGACCCCTTGTGACGCATGCATTCTTGCATGGTACGGCTCAGGAAGTTTCACTGTTGGAACGCCTCATGAACCATTCCGTATACTCTGAGGACCCTAGCACATTGGAATACAATCCCTGTGTCATCACCAAGCTTCTGGACAATTTCCGATCCAACAAATATATAATTGAGTTCCCGAACTGTGCTTTCTACGGAGGAGCTCTTCGTGTGCGCGGGCCTCCGTTTGCTACCGATTGGGCGGTAGGTTGGTCTGTGTTGCCACGGAAAAAGTGTCCATTCTTTTTCCATTCGATTCGCGGAAAAACCGAAAAGGATGCTCAGTCTAGCAGTCTGTACAATCGCCAAGAGGCTGATCAGATCGTATCTTACATCAAGACCATTCTCTCCGAACCGATCAACGGCCGATCAGTTGGACAGGCTGATATTGGAGTCATCTCACCGTATGCCAAGCAGGTCAATTGTATTAAAGTACTATGCAAGGACAACAACTGGGATCAGGTGGAAATTGGTTCCACCGAGCAGTTCCAGGGACGCGAGAAGTCTGTCATATTGATTTCGACGGTGCGCTCCGAAACAGCGACGGTTGGATTTTTGAATAACGAGAAGCGCCTGAACGTGGCTATGACTCGAGCCAGAGCACTGATGATCATCGTCGGGAATCCGGACACGTTGCAGACGGATGTGATCTGGTATTCGATGTTGAGATTCTGCGTTGACTACGGTGCGTTCACTGGAAGTGAGTTCAGCTGGTGCCTCCGTACAAGCAGGCACATAGAGCAAACAAAGATGAGGATTCGTAAAGAATCCTGGTAAAAGTGAAATGAATTCATTTCGGTAAGAATTTTGGCAACGGAGTTTTGACGTTTTGTTCAACCTAATTTTCTTCTTCTAGTTTTTTCAAGTCACTATTATTAACGTTATTAACGTTATTTTCAAAATCATTCGACTTTATATGGACAATGCAAGATAGATGCAGATCGGATCCAACTATCCTTAGAATCAATTCACTTTTCTGCATCCATTTATTTTCGATTAATATAAGCGATGATCTGATTAAACATTCCCTTAGTAACGGATCGATCAACCATTCGTTCGATCAATGATCACTAGATTGATGCACATTCTGCCATTTGCGCTCCCCATCGGTTCTCGCAAGCCTCCTAACATTTGAAATCCTTTAGTATTAAACTGGCTAGACACAACCGGTTTGAAATTTATATGGCATTTTTGTTTTGGTAATATATATGATAATAATACGCAGTTAACTATGTATTTGACAATCTATTTCAATGCTTTCTATGACGGACTCAGTGTACTATGTTCGACGACGTCTGAACTTCAACACTCCTCCTAGCCGGCAGTGGTCAATCTAATCATCTTGGTGAGCTTTTTTGTTCGGATTCTGGGCAATACCTGGAACAGACATACAACGTACAGCGTTGTACTCCTTTAGTCTAGTACTCGTTTTTTAGTACAGCACCCGTTCGCTAACTGAGCTAAGTGCACAGCCCAGTTAGCGGATGGTGCTCGCTACACGGTTGTTTGCGAAAACCCATTAATGGGTGAAAAACACCCATTTTTAAATAGCTCTCCTATCTGTCATAAAATGGGGGAATTTCTGAATCAGACAATGGGTAAAAAAATACCCATTAGAGAAAACCTCATACAATAAAAAAATGGGTGAAAAAAAGTTCAATGTTGGTGATACACGGAAACATGATCATGGAGGAACTTAGAAAGAAGTTGATCACAGATTCATACGGAAATCTAAAGGGTAAGGATTATTATTCTTATTTATTTGAAACGCTCATTTATTTTAAATATTATACAAGGTTATCCCTACCCAATTGATGGATGTGTATACATCGAAAAAAATACGTTGGGTGATTTAGATCAGCACATCAAATTTGGGAATAACCTCAACACTTCACTATCAACATTTGGGAACCTCAGCCGGCACATGTTTGAAGGATTTATTTCCAAAAGTATTTAGGTTAGTATTAGGTATATAAAAAAAGGAATGAATAAACAGTACAACTATTATCTTTTTTATTTATTGCATTTATTCATTTATCACCATGAACTTATAATCTACCAAACTGCTACATAATCTATACGCAAAGATGGGTAATTTTTTACCCATTATGGGAAAACCTGGCTTCTTCGCAATGGGTGAATAAATACCCATTTTGTGACATACACTGCTTTTACCCATTAATGGGTAAATCGAGTTTACCCATTAAATGGGGAGAGACACTTCTAGCGAAAATGGGTGTTTTTTTACCCATTAATGGGTTTTTTCAAACGACCGTGTAAAGGGTCACCCACAATTGATACGTTGCGGATGCGTTGACGTAAATTTGACAGAAAAGCTATGGGAAAACTGTCAAATTCACGCAAACGCATCCGCAACGTATCAATTGTGGGCCAGCCATAACTGGGCTGACATTTCAAATGTAAATAAGTTTCGAGGGGGCTTTCGATCAGTTTTCGGTTGGCATATTTTATTGCGCAATAAATAAATTAAATAATTAATTTTTTTATACTTTGTACGTTATTGCGATGAATCTGAATTGTGAACGTCATTGTGCAAAATATTTGACCCACTTTATATGGGATAACTAGTCAATTTCTTTTAAAAAAAATGGAGTCACTCATAGGTTTACTAACTCCACTTTTGGCAAAACTGAGTCGTATATCCCATATGCAACTGAGTCAAATATTTTTTCATAGAGTAAAATTCCTGGCCGTGCAGTGTGCACCGCAGAAAAAACTGAAAAAAAACATTTCTGCATTTTTGCAGAGTTGAAATTACATCCCGCATAGTCACAAACCTTCCTGGACCGTTTTCCGTATTGTTGACGATCATTTACGTTATTGTTACGACATTCACACTTACTGTTGACAACTATAAACTAACAATCTCCTACATAGTTTTAACAATATGTCAGATGGTGAAAGGCCAAATAACAATATGATGAATAGGCGGTTAAGTTAGGTTACCATAAAAAAGTGGCAATTTTCACGAACAACATTTTTGCTGTACTCTATGCTAAAAAGTGGGTTTATAATCCAGATCGAGTGCAAAAAATAATAAACCTTTCAATGGCAATATGGCATGCATTAACATTATGTGTTAATGTAGAGGTTATATGGTGAAAACGAGATAAAAAATTTCGATAACAATAACGTATAATGTGATAATATATCTTACATTCGAAATATAGTTTTGACTAAATAGAAAATTGTTTTTCGTTATGCGGGATGACAGCTTATGGGAGTGCATGAACCGTCGCAATGCGTTTTTTAATCCCGTTGGTTTGCGCGAATTACAAGCCGGCATGTAATCTCGCAGCGGCAATTTTTCGCTGCCGCTTCGGAAAAAAACGTATAAGTCTGCAGAACCCTTAAAACAAATGGTGTTGGTTGAACTGTCAATGACTCTCGAGATTTGGCAACACATTTTTTGTGCTACACTCTAGTAAGGAAAACCATATGAGATTTACGCATTCCCAATTTAACAGTGACTTCGAAAACACGGACTCGGCGTGTAGTAGCAAGAGTTATTTTTTTTCAAGTTTTTAAGTGTGGCAACTCAGTTTTGCAATGGATATCGCGTCTGGTTCCACACATAAACGGAAGCAAAAAACCTTAACTTTGGCTGAAAAGGTTAAAATTATTGAAGATTTTGAAGGTGGTGGTGGAACCCATGAGTCTCTTGCCAGAAAGTATGGTGTAGGATCATCGTCTGTGAGTCGATTTTTACAAAGTAAGGATGAACTACGAGCTAAACTAGAGAGTTATAGAGAACACGGTGTGGAAAGTCGGAAAACCCTGAAAGAACAACGTTTGCCTTTGATGGAGGAATCTCTTTATTTGTGGACTCTCCAGCAGCGAGAAGCCAATACTATTGTCACATCCGAAGTTTTGCGAGTGAAAGGGGAATTATTGTTGCGCGAGATTCAGAAACGCGGCCATTATTTCGGAGAAAATTTTGCTTTTTCAGATGGTTAGAGGCGCGTTTCAAAAATCGATTTGGGTTGCACGTAAAGCGTGTAGTAGGGGAAAAGGCTTTCGCCGATATGGCAGCTTACGTTCGGTTCAAGGACATTTTGGTGGTGAGAATTATCGAAATGGGCTTAAATAAGTCACAAGTTTACAACGCTGACGAGTCAGCCATTTTCGTCAAGCTGTTAGCATCTCGAAGCGTAGTGCTTGGTCGTGAAAATTAAACAAGATGCGCTACACCTTCATGCCATGCAGTAATGTTGATGGCTCTAATAAATTAAAACTATTGTTCATCGGATCCGCTGTCAAACCACGCTCACTTCCGGCAAAAGAATTTTTACCAGTATCTTACTGCAATTCCAAGAAAGCTTGGATGACCCGAGAGTTGTTCAGAGCTTGGTTCTACAACGAGTTTGTGCCATCAGTGAGGGAATTTTCTAAGAAATTCAACTTAGAGCCAAAAGCGTTGCTTGTACTCGATAATTGCACCGCACATTACGATGGAGGTGACGATCTAGTGTCAGAAGATGGATTGATTAAAGTAAGTAGATTCGTAACATTTTACTAGCAAACACAGCTAAGTTTTCGCTGCTTTTTCTCCTCAGGTCATTTATCTACCACCAAACGTCACTTCAGAATGCCAACCCATGGACCAGGCGGTCATCAACGCTATTAAAATGCGGTATAAAAGGAAGCTCATGCTCAAATTGATTTTGGAAGACGAAGAGCTTAAGTTTGAGGATCGACTCAAAAAGGTTTCTCTTAACCATAGTATTGACTGGTTATCTGCCGCATGGGACGAGATCAGTCCATCTACGATTGAGAATTCGTGGAAAAAACTGATCACCCAGTTCCCTGAATGCGAATGGAATGCTGCGGATCCTGGAGAGTCCGACAATAGAGATGATGTCAAAGCTCTTGTCACGGCCGTAGACGCTCTAGCCGGCACCACAACATCAGACGAAGACATCGATTCATGGATAGTGGACCGTGTTTACGATGAATACCAAAATCCAGCTTGGCTCACAAGTGTGGTGTTTACCGATGCAGAAATAATCGATTCTGTGTTGCGTGAGAACAACGATAACGCTCCACACATTAATGATTCAGCTTTGGAAGAATCAGACAACAATACATCAATAGGAAGTGTGGGAAAACTCCAACCGGAACCGGAATTCAATAACGCTATACAATCCTTGGACTGCTTGATCCGCTTCGTGAAGGATGATGTTGCCGAAGTTATCCGTCTCAAATCATTGAGATCAAAGTTGATTGAAAACGAATGGCGTAAGCGAACATTTTAAGACATTAAATTATTTGTTTATCAAACCTTTCTAAAACGTGTGTTTGTTAATAAATCTACATCCTTTTCGATTAATCGTATTTTTTTATTAAAACAATTTTTCACTCCTTCACGAATCTTTTATTCCTTCTACTTGCCCCTTGTTAATTTTGACAACAAAATGTCAAATGCTGATTATTGAAGTTTATTTGCTTTTTAACTGGGCTATAGCCCAGTTAGCGAACGCCCAGTTAAAAAGCAGCCCAGTTAAAGAGCACCCAGTTAGCGAACAGTTGCTGTACCTTCACCAGCAAGATAGGAAGATTGTATCTTTTAGCTTAAACGCCAGGCCATGGCCAGGCCACGTTATCGAAGGCCTTCTCGATATCATTGGCAGATGATTTCGCAACAGACTTGTTCCGCCTGAAGACGTTGGTTACTCGGTTAAGTTGGTGCACTGTTGGGAACAAGATGCTGAGCCCGTCGGCAAACGAGAGAAGCCGACGGTGGATAGCTTTCTAGAACAGTTTCGATACTCCTGAGAGCTGATGAACCTATAGCTCTTGGAACATGAAGGATCTTTCCCAGGCTTCTGGATGGGAATGACTTTGGCTGACAGTCAACACAAGGGGAAGTAGTCGGAGGTATTGGTTCGAAACCGTCGCCAGACGGTTATAGAACTAGGGGCTCAATAACTTGATCTCAAAGTTCATGATGTTATCGAAACCTGGGGCCTTCATATTCTATGAGCCTTTGATAGGTCAACAATTCGTCAACTGGAATCTCCAGCTCTTCCGAGAATTCTTTGGTATTTAGATGGATGTTGTTTACAAGCTCCTCCCGCCATATAGCGCACTAGATGCGCCATTGTTTGGACTTATGGAACTGGAGTAAAATCGATTGGCGCGACTGCTATATTCCGGTTTTCAACTGCACCCGGAATAATAATTTTCGTCACTCGGTTACAGTGACTTTTTACTTTAAGATACTTGAGATTAAACGTTTATTAATACATATGATGCAACGATTATAATACCCATACATCTAGAGAAAAATAAATGTACCAACCCTACGGAGAATCGCCGGTCTTGTGCTTAACCGGTGTCTTTTTGTTGCTTATATTCTTGGAGTTTTCTTTCTCGTCAGAACTGGACGAGTTGACCGAGATTACGCTATCGACATCGACATCGGCATCCTTCTCTTCCTCCTCACCTTCCTCATCCGATGACGACGCTTCCGAATCACCTGATCCTTCCTCGCTGCTGCTACTGCTGTCCTCGTCGCTGTCGCTGTCCTCATCCTCGCCTTTGTTCTTCTTGGTCTCCATTATCTTCTTGTACTGGCTGACGGTGATCTTCTTGGGTAAAATCTGTACCAGAAAATCCAGTGCCTCTTCCGACTCCACGTACGTAGCCAACTGTTTGTAGTCCAATGATTTTGTTCCCTTTTTGTGTGCATTTTTGGCTATGTACTCGACGAACATTTCCTGGAGATCCATTTCAATGATTAACAAAGCGATCAAATCAGCCGAATGGCGTCCACTATACTTACGGCTGCCCGACACATGAGGAATAAAGCGTCCGGGTTGATATGACCGATGGATGGTGATGTTTTCATCACCGTTCTTATCCGGCTGATGGGGAGTTGTGTCAGCTTCTCTTGATCCATTGTTAAAGGCTGTTTGATTAGAGTTTCACTGAAAATTCTTCAAAATGTGCGGACAACGTATAAAATTGAAGCGGTAAACAAGCGCCGAAAACACAGATTGTTTTGATTTGTTTTTATTTATTTGACATTTCTCGTAAGTTGTTTGCTTGGATGAAGTACTAGAGCGTAACTCCCCGTAACATACACTGACATAAAATAAAGTAGAACTCGAAGGGTGACAGTGATGCCAGATCACGACAGGAAATATTTACACTCCTGAATGAAAAAGTATTATAGATTTACAATATCATATATTGTAACCATACAATAGAATCAATAGTATGCACAATTGATCGTTTTGTTCGCGAGGATAATGCCTGGGACAGACATACAACGTACAGCGTTGTACTCCTTTAGTCTAGTACGTGTTTTTCGGTACTGGATTAAATTATTTGACAGTTCGTACAACGCTGTACGTTGTATGTCTGTACCAGGTATAAGATAACATTATGACTTAACGTTTCTACAATAGAATCTATTATAAACTGAGATATCAAAGATAGAATAAGGGGGTTGTTATGTATCTTAACAACCCGCATAACTGGTTTATAGTTCGGGAAAAGCATCACGGGATTTTGAATGGGATTTGACTCGGGAAATTTTCCGGTTGACGTTTCTCCACATTTTACCACACTCAATGGCAAGCTTTCCATATTGTATACATTTGTGCAATTTTTTTCTCTCATCGCAAATCAAAATTGCATTGCAAATCAAAATAAATTCTATAAATTTAGGCAATATTTTATTTTTTACTTGGTTTATTCCCTCACAACATCCCTGTACATCTGGCACTCCTGGAGACTGGCAGATTTATTTAGGGACAATGAAACACAACAACTAATTTGTTCCAAAATCTTTAGCTGTCTTTGGAATACTCCTTGCTTGTTGTTTTGCACAAGCAAGCATGTTTCGAAATTTCTTTACAAAGCGCAAGTCATTTAATCATAATCATAAGCTTCGAGCACATCAATATCGAAGAAAAAACTGTTTCGGAAATCGGTTCTCCATCTGACATATATTTATTTTTTTGTTCGAATTCCGCACGTAAACAATTTGTTCTCGACGAAGATGGTAGAATACGAACAATATGTGGTGGAAATGTTTGATTACCGCTCTGATGGTTACTTTGCTCGTGAGTGTTTATTAGCTCCATCTCCACTAGTTTTGCATAAGTGTTTTGACAGTTTGTAGAAACAACTCAAATTCAATGGATGGGAATAGTGGTGCCAATTCAAAAGATATGTTTTATAATTTTAACGTGATATCTATTGAATATCTTTTAGTAGCAAATCACTTTATTGCATACAAAAAGACACTTGAACATCAACGCAATATCACTTCAATTAATAGTGTGGCTTAACAAATGTAGTCAAGTGCAAGAACAGTTGGATCAGGCGTGAGGTTTTTTTACCGTGATCCCGAATTTAAAAAGGATTTTAGATTTACAATTATATATATTGTAAACATACAATAAAATTAATAGTATGTACATGGTGGTTATAAAAAAGTCAATTTTTACGTGAAATAATTAATGGACGTTCCCCAATCAATAGGAAATTAACGATTGAAAATTGGATCACTGCTTTAGAACCCTATTGGTCCCAAGTACTCGCTGCTATACATTCTCGCGTTTTTCGGTACAAGCATTTTTATTTTGATCCTCTGTATAAACGTACAGCGTTGTAGTTTTTTTTAATCAGTTCGTTTATTTGTTAGGCTCAGGCGTGTGTAACACTTTACGGAGCCAATATTCAATATTGTTGTACAAAACATTCTACTTTTTGTTATTAGTAAAAGAGGGATGCCCATTACTCGTGGCTAGCTCGAGGTAAATGGGTCACATAATCGTTTGGAAAGGGCTAGGTAGGTAACTTATTTAAGCCATTATTTGCTGCTTTTGATTGCGACATCTACCAAATCCTCGAGCCCTGTAGTCTCTTTCAAGAACTAAGCCACAGATGGGTGACCACCGTATGCTGGGCAGGTACAAGTAGCACGGAAACAAAAGGATAGTATAACTGGGACACAATGGTAGGGATTTTACTAGAGTGGAAGGAAGGAGGGTGATGACGTTACACTCTTAGATCAGACAAACAAAGGAATTCGTAAATCGCTTGCATGTAGGGAAGATCACGCATTCCCAAAACATCTCTTATCTCGCGGAAGGGTTGTCTACCTCGGGCCACTAGGGTATCCAATAGTCGTGTCCTGGAGGCGTCATTATCCGGGCAATGCCAAACTGCGTGAGCGATGTCATCATAAGCGGTTCCGCACCTACATAAATTGCTATCGACGAGGTTAATTCTGTAGAGATGTGCGTCTAGCGAGTAGTGGTTGGACATAAGTCTTGACATCACACGACTGAAACCGCGACTTACATCCAGACCTTTGAACCACGATCTCGACGAAACATTTGGAATAATGGAATGTAACCACCGCCCAAGAGAATTACTTGTCCAATCGTTTTGCCAACTTTGAAGCGAACTCTGACGTACTAATGTGAAAAATTCATCATGTGAAATTCTTCTTTCAAAAATCTCGCGTTCTTGTGCGCCCACCTTTGCTACAGAGTCCGCCATCTTATTGTCTGGAATTGAGCATTGTGAGGGGACCCATACAAAGGTTATTTTAAATGATCTTTCGACCAACGCACACATCTGCTCCCTTATTTGTGCAAGCAAGTAAGATGAGTGCCTCACTGTTTTCATCGACTGCAGGGCCTCAATAGAACTGAGACTATCTGAGAAGATGAAATAATGGTCTATGGGCATGCCGGAAATTATCCCCAATGCGAAATTGATTGCTGCCAGCTCAGCAACATATACGGAACAAGGTTCCTGAAGTTTCCGGAAGGCAGATGAGTATTCATTGTGAACACCGAAACCAGTGGATCCATAAATGCGCGACCCATCAGTGAAAAATCTACTATTGCAATTGACATGTCGGTACTTTTCAATAAAAATATGGGGAATTAAAATAGGCCGGAGTTGATCTGGAACTCCTTGAATTGCCTGTTTCATGGAGAGATCATAATCAATGGAGGAACCGTGATAAGGGAAGCGTACACTAGGAAAACTATAGCATGGGAGACTTATAATGGATGACATATAGTTAATATAGATTCGCAAGAATCTAGACTGGGTACTCAATTCGAGCATTTCTTCGAAGTTTTCAATCACAAAGTTGTTACTGATTCCACACTTGATCAGTATTCTAGATGAGAGCTCCCAGAAGCGGTTCTAAAACAGCGTTGAAGTTGTGCTCCTCTAGTCTAGTACGTGTTTTTAGTACTGGATAAAAGTATTGGACTGTTATTACAACATGGTACAACCATAGACTAACTCTAAGACCAGTAGGTTCCGAACAAATACGATTTTTTCTTGGCTCAGTCAGTACTAGCAAATCGGTCGCAAGCTCGGTACCAAGCTTAATAATGCGTCCCTTATAATGAACTCACACGAACACACGCTCAAATATTCTGTCAAAATAACACAGCAAATCAAAACAAAGGCGCAAATATGTATAGCAAGGTGCTGGCTTCAATGTGTACTTCGGACCAAGGGGTTCTACAACAGTGAACCAATTTCTAATCGCAAGTTGCATATTGATTGTTGGTACAACGCTGTACGTTGTATGTCTGTCCAAGGCATTATAAAGAAGAGTTTATACACTGAAACGATTTGAGTACTGTCGTCCTAGACGTCAACTTTGAATTCTATTGGAATCGGTTCACTGGTTTCGGAGATACCCCCAGGAAAGTGGCCAATTTCTGACTTCGACCAAACGCATCATGTGACACCTCAAATTACATGAGGATTCAAAAATAAGTCCACTGGTCATGATAGAAAACGTCCAAAGCCACACTGGCCAAATTCGGGTTGATGTTCCGGCTACTCCCAGGAAAGTGATTAGATTCGGATTTTGATCAAAATCCATCATGCGACACATCAAATGACTTTTTTTGCCAAATAAAGGGTTAATAAAGATAGCAAAATAACAAAACAACGCGCAACACAAATTTTGTTAAGCAACCTTGTGATAAAAAATATGGAAAATTATGAAGATAGGCATGCAAAACGGATTCGAAAATGTTTTCGGGTAAATTATAATCGTCGATGAAAAAAAACGTCGACTGGTTGGAAGAGTACTTGATATTTGACCAACCAGAAGTACCTGGCACCAGCTGGTGATCAGCTATGGCAAACCATACACGACTATGGATTTCCGGTAAAACTGACGCAGTTGATCAAAGCAACGATGGATCATCGAGTGATGTGTGTCGTCCGAGTATCAGGGACGCTCTCGAGCCCCTTCGAATCTCGGAGAGGGTTACGGCAAGGTGATGGATTGTCGTGTTTGTTGTTTAACATTGCACTGGAAGTTGTGTTTCGAAGAGCTGGGATAGACACGAGTGGCACGATCTTCAGGAAGTCTGTCCAACTATTTGGCTTCGCCGACGACGTTGATATCGTAGCACGTAACTTTGAGACGATGGCGGAAACGTACATCAGACTTAAGGCTGAAACTGGTGGGATTGGCTTGTGGTTAATACGTTGAAAACAAAATACATGAAGGGAAGAGGCTCACGAGAAGACAATTTTAGCCTCCTAGCACGAGTTCAGATCGACGGTGATGAAATCGAGGTAGTAGACGAATTCGTGTATCTGGGCTTATTGGTGACTGCCGATAACGACACCAGCAGAGAAATAAAAAGGCTCATTATGGCTGGCAATCGTGCCTACTTTGAACTCCGAGGGACGCTAAGATCGAACAAAGTTAACAAACATTAATTTGACCGGTAATTTGACGGCCGCGAAACATGGACATTGCTAGTGGAGGACCAACGCGCCCTTAGAGTCTTTGAACGGAGAAGTAAGCGACTAATGGCCCAAACACAATGATAACGGAAACGCAAAACGGCAAAGCCCGATCTGAGTATGCCTGCTTGTCGGAAAGAAAACAGGCTAGATCCAAGCCGATTCTAATTGGACATATCGAAGTCGAACACAAACAACAGAACACAAATCTACTAAACAAAGACCAAGGCAACGGTTACACATGGCTCTTCAACTTACTACCCAAACGACATCAAACCCGACGAAGCGGAGCACCCGCTGCTACACAATAAGTATGTTAGGTATAGATGAGAAAGAAGCGAGTTAGATATTAAGTACACTTGTTTTTGACACAGGATAGGTATAATCAAACTAATAATAAGATAGGTATAAACAACATAATGATAGGTAAACGTTTTGTATTTAGAAAATAGTATATATGCGGCAGGTGGCGAAGGTTTTCTTTCAGTCGAGTTATTAGTACGATACACTGAAGAAGTCTGCACATTATAGACGAAATACGCGTATCTGTCGAAGATAAGCAAAGGTAGTTGGAATTAAATGGAGATTACTAATTTTTCTTCTAATTTATAGTTATATCGAAGTCATTTGCAGCAACTGTCAAAATTGCCGTTTTCCGTTCCGTTTCCGTTATCATTGTGTTTGGACAGTAAAAGCTACAGAACTAAAAGCTAAGTTATCAAGGGGAGGAAATGGAGAGGTTTAATAACAATCAATATGCAACTAGCGATTTGAAAGTGGTTCATTGTTGTAGAACCCCTTGGTCCGAAGTACACATTGAAGTTAGCATCTTGCTGTACATATTTGCACCTTTGTTTTGATTTGCTGTGTTATTTTGACAGAATATTTGAGAATGTGTTCGTGTGAGTTAATTATTAGGGGCGCATTAATAAGCTTGGGACCTATGTGCTAGTACTGACTGAGCCAAGATAAAAATTGTATTTGATCGAGACCTACTGGTCTAAGAGTTAGTCTATGGGTTTAAGCTGCCAATATGCTGAAGAATCATGAAAAAATTAAAATCAGTCCAGCGGTTATAATAGGAGGTTTTAATTTAAAAAAAACACATGCTTTTTTCCATCTGTATCGATGATGGGTGTTCTTTCTAGCACAAAAATATTTTCTATGAATCTCAACTATTTTTTCGATTCGATTTTTAAACAAGATCATTTTTATTTTCACAAACCGACATGCAGTTTCACAAAGTGACATTTATTTTCAGTAACGGGGGCTCCCGGCACTTATTTTTCAGTAACGGTGGGTCCCATTATGACATAAATGTCAACTTATGTATGCTACACAGAGACAAATTTGATAGTCAATTTATTAGGATGACTATTGAAGTATAGTACTTTTGAACCGACTTTGATCGTGGTCAAAACGACCATTAAAAATAGTTGATCCAACATTTGCCATAATATCGGAATAGTCCTTGCTACCATGATCATAGTCAAGAATACCATGAAGTGGTGAATCCGACCATTTTTATGGTTATTGTAACCATTATATGCGATACCCAACAAACATCGGTGTTGAATTAGAGCTTGTTCAAGCAAATTTGGAGAAGCTACCTAAGTAACCACGAGGCTGTAATAGCATGTATATATAGGGCATATGTATTACGTCTAGTGCATCATTGAAGTTGGATTAAAGCTGAAAAGGGCCCCACTATGATCGAACTAATGCTATATCTTTTGTAATGCCATAAGACATTGCTAAAGTAGCATTACTGCATTGGTAATGCATCACTACATTTTTAAACTAATCTAAGGCTTCATTACTTGACAACTGTTGAATTCATGCGTTTCTGCATTACCGATGTTGATTTTAGGTTGGATAAGTGCAATAATATAATGCCTATGGTTACTTGGGTATTCACTTGTTTCTTCTAGAATAGCTGAATAGCTTCTCCAAATTTGTTTGAACAAGCTCTAATTCAACACCGATGTTTGTTGGGTAGTCATCTTGACCATGATTTAATTGTCGGTATAACGATAGAATTTCTTTCAGAGTAGGAATCAATGGTTGGGTCGTTGGTTTAGGTAGTCTGTTTTTTGTAGCGTGTTTCATGGTGAAATCGGATAGTGTTGTCTTGTATCCAAAAATGTTTCATAATATTTTGAAATTGTTTTTTCAATAGTTACTCTTGTCAGCGTTAAAAAAAAATAAATGCCGGTACATTCTTATAATTACTATCGAACAACGTTATAATCAACATGCCTAAATAATACCCTTTTAAGTGGTTGAAATTATACTTCTTTGAAAAGTATATAATTTCTAATATTTCGTTCATGGAACCAACTTATCTCAAAATGGATGACCCTAATGATAAAAAAAAATTCCGAGTTATATATTTTTCGAAAGGGAACAACCCTATCAAATATCCACTTCATCTATTTGGTATGAAATTGATGATCTATCAAATTTTACGGATGTTCCAGAACTTCCAGAAGACCATGTAGTGGCCACTTAGAGCCACCAATTGTTCTCCACATCGCTTTACTTTTTACATTTCATGAACAAATGGATTTAAAAAAAATCGAATTAATTTAGGACAAGACTAATGAATTAACAATTTTGTCGGATACTCCGGATATTCCAGAGGACCGAAAAGTACTCGGAAAGACATATTTTAGCTATGTAAAATCCAATTTCACACTTTTTCCGCCTTTTGAATGGAACGGAATCACTGTGCGGTGCTATAAGTATTTTCTTCTTGACTATCGAGCCGCTGGTAATGTCTTGTTCATACTACTGCGTTGTAACATAATACAAGGCTATCTTGATTACATTTTCTTTGAAGATACTTTTCAAAACACCCTTGTATTATGTTACAAGCCTGTAGTCTGTACAAGGCATAACGCTACATAGCACAGGAAGATACAGCGTCCATCGACTGGTTGGAAGATGTTTCCTGCTTGTAAAATAGGCCTGCACTTATAACATGCACTGTGACCATTTCTCGATATGACACCCACTATTCCCCACGTTACCATGCGTTACAATCGCCACTCTTGCCTTGCGTAACACCTCTAGCCTTTAACTCGCGAACTGTCAACAAATCGATGACGAAAACAACAGACATCAGACAGCAGGTTGGTGGTGGGTGGTGATGATGAGATGATGATGTGTGTTTATCGCTTATAAAATTGAAATGAATCGAAAAATTTGATAGTCCGCACTCTTTAGCTAGAATTTTTGTGAAAAAATAGTGGAAATCGTGTACATTTTGTGTATTCAAATTTAGTCCACATGATGACAGTGGAGGACAGGGTGCTGGCCCGCCTTAACAAGGAGCTCGGCTCGGATTTTGGTGCGCTGAAGAAGAACGAAGCGCTACTGCAGACGCTTCGGGCCGACTTGGAACGTCTGGCCAGCAGGATAGATTTATCCGATGAAAACTGTATGCCGGAACTGAAGAATGCAATTCAGTCGTGCTCATGGAAAAACACGGAACTAGAGGAAGCGTCCGATAACCTGGACGCTTTTGAGGAGAAGGTTTTGGAGCGGATTGAACGGCATCGGCAGCTGTTGGAACGAATTGATGGGCATCTGAAGAAAATAAACAAGCTGGAGAATATGAAGGAATATTACATGATTTTACTGGATGTTCAGAATATAAGTCAAGAGCTGACGGTTTCCATAAACGGAAAGGACGACAATAAGACGATCAGTTTGTATGTGGCCTTGGGTGGCAGTTCGAACAGCATTCTGGACAGGTTGGCTGGCCTGGATTGTCCCAACTTGAAAATGTACGCCCGGAACACCGCTTTCTATTGGCATGACATTTTGAAGGAGAAGTTATCGAAGGAATTTGAAGCAATTCTCAAAGCGATTAAGTGGCCCAACTTGAACCAATCGCTGGAAGTGTTCAACCCTTCCAAGGAAAATCTAAACAAGCTGTCCATCCTTGCGGAATATCTCTTCCTGGTCAAGATTCCTGGCGATCAGAATTTGCTAAGCGTTAAACTTACGCCGTCGATAATTTGTCCTCCGATAACGGCGCCGAACGAGCTGCTGCTGAAGCCGTTCCGATTGAGATTTGCATTCCACTTCTCCGGTAACAAGCAAACCAACCGCCTGGATAAACCGGAATGGTATTTCACGCAGATTTTGTCGTGGGCCAAGGAGAATCATGTGTTTGTGGGGCAAAACTTCCAAACGGCCGCCATCAAGGCAGGGGTTGTCAATCATAATGTTAGGGTGGGTTTCCGTCGTTGGTCGTGGGGTTTGATGATTGTTTAAATTTTGTTATTGATTTTAGTTGGAATTCGTTCGAGGATTGGTGCAGCTGGCCATTGAAAAGCTGGTGGGAGACATCGATAGTATCTGTCAGGACGAGGCCTTGTTTGGCCACTTGATCGATGAAGTGCTCTCGTTCGAACAGGAATTGAAATCTACCCTCGGATATCCGTCGAGTTTTCCAAGTACCGTGTCGGTTCTGATTCAGGCAAAGTATCTGGTGAAATGGATGGCAATCGAAGAGAAGTTTACGACCGACAAAATGGATGCCATGTTGAAGAGCGAGGATCCTTGGAGATTCCTTGATCCAGCCAATTTAGACGATATGAAAATACCGAGATGTGCTGACCAGTTCATCAGACTGTTGGATGCAATTCGGGAGCGGTACTGTTCTCTTCCGCAACCTGGTCAGCAGTTGCAGTTCCTCGAATTGCAGCTCGAACTGATCGACAACTTCCGCCGACGGTTGGTTCAGCTGCACAACAGTCCTCAGGACTGTGTCAGTTCAACCAAGATCCTGAACGCTATCAATTATATCACTTCGGTCCTGCGGGAGTGGGGAGAAAATGTTCATTATCTACACTTGCATGCCGCGCTCTACGGTCCACACGCAGACGAAATAAGTTCCGTGTTTGACAAAATGATTGACGAGTTGGATCACTGGCAGAGGGCTTTGGTCAAAGATCTCGCTTCCCGGGTGGTAGACGACGTGAAGGCAAAATCCCGTCCCTATCGGCACGACGTTTGGCCCACCATGAACCAGCTGGACACAAAGGAAACTTTCATGCTTTCGGCTAGCGCAAGCGAAATGTTCCAAATGTTGGTGAATCATTTGCACAGCCTGGAGTCGGAACTGTCGACGAATGTGTTCTCGATTGTGATTCGTTTGATCGCTCTGGAGCTAGACGAGTGGTTCATCGATGGGATGGTGATAAATACGAAATTTTCAACTGGTGGGGCGTTGCAGTTTCAATTCGATATGACGAGGAACTTGTTTGCCCTGTTTGGACAGTATGCCCGGAAACCGAGCCTGCTGTTTAAGAGGTGAGTCGATTCGGATAAATGTGGTCAGTGGAATGGGAATCTTACGCACTTGATTTCGAACAGAATAAACGATGCTTGCACGTTGCTGACGATGCCATTGGGGTCTGCCATGTTGTTATACGAAACACTCGGTTCGAACAGCACGGAGCTAACGGAGGAAGCTGTGAGGAATACCCTCAAAGAGGTGGGAGTTTCTATACTGAATAGGTCCGGCGTTATTGAAATATTGGAAAGGAGAAATGATATGCTGGTGTCCTAAAGGTGATAGCGTGCTTTAAGGTAATTATGTTTGTGTTGTGCTGCGAACTACGTATAAATCATTACTGCTGCGATTTTGTTATAAGTGATAAGGTGGAATTATTGTTTTGAGAAACAGTCCTGGCCTAGAAATATTCAACAAGAGGCGAGAGGAGCGATTTTGGGCAGAGGAGTATGCCGGAGTAGGATTACGGATCATACGAAAAATTCTTACAACTATTATTTACCAAACAAGTTTAATTCTAGTCGGTAAATTTTGACGCCCTTTGCTTTGCGTGCGTCCATTCCTTGGGATGCTTGTTCTTTTTGTGTGTGTACAAATTCGCATTCGAGTTCATTTCCATTCCGCAAAATTCACACGAGTAGAGCTTCTCACCGGTGTGACTGGCGCGGTGTTCCTTCAAGTTGACACTACGCTTGAACCGTTTCCCACAGATCTCGCACTCGAATTTGTCTTCCACGTGCACACGCCCCTTGTGTGTGGTGAGAGACTTCTCATTCGGGTAAATCTTATGGCAAATGTCGCAGGTCTCCTGCTTCGCCTGATGAATCCTGACCATATGAGTTCGAAGGTACTTTTTCCGACTGATCCACTTGTGGCAGATTTCACACTGCACACCGTCTTCTCGTTTCAGTTCCTTGTGCAACAGACTGTGTGAATTCAAGGCCCCACTGGATTTGAATTCCTTACCGCAAACGTCACAAATGAACTTGCTCTCGTCATTGTGTATTGTCTCCATGTGCACCTTCAAAGTGTACTCGTTCGAAAGTGTCCTCTTGCAAATCGCACAGTCCACCTGGACGTGCCGTCGAAGATGTGTCCGGAGTATTTGTTCTGTTTGGAACGATTGAGAGCATTTGTCACATTGGAACGGTTTATTTTCACTGCTCATGTGCTTGGCGCTGTAGTGAACTTTCAAGGTTTGATTATCCTGGAAACACTTGCCACATTCGTTACATTTGCACGGTTTCAGATGAGTATTAATGTGATATAACATTTTGCGTTTGAATGAGAAACTTTTGTTGCAGCACTGCAGTACTGCTTTCGTTTTGTGAACTTTCTTAGCATGTATTTTCAGATGCTTGAAAGTTTCAAACGACTCCAAACATGCCTCGCACTTCAAGGAGAAAAACTCTTTGATGAGAAGATCCTCGTTGGTAGTTGTAACTTGTTCCTCAACTTTAATTGGCTTAGTCTCAATGACCTCACTTGCAGTGTCCTCTGTAGTTGGTGGATCTCCGAACATCTCCACTTCTACCTCCATCGTTTCGACTTTATGTTCGGGTGAGAGTGGTTCATTTTTCACCGTAGATTCCAGTGCCTCGTTTGACAATTCTAGGAATATTTCATTCTTAATCTGAGTGGGTGGAAGTAGATGCGATTCTCGGAGCCGTTCCTGGTTGCTTCGAACTGCTTCCATGAACGTGTAGAACTGGTTGATCTTTTCGGCACAGTCCAAGCACACTTCGGAGGGAAATTGTTCGTTGTCTTCGAACTAAATTATAGCAAAATGTTATTTGTATTGTTCTATGTTCACAAATGCATAAAAGTGCTTACCGGAAATTTGGAAACTGCAGTCAATTTGTCACGAAATGTTCTATCTTCCATTCTTGTTGCCGATGGTTTTTCTGGCTCAAGGCAAAGCCGACACATTCGGCTGACTTTATCCATGTGCTTAATGTTATGATTATTTAAAATTTGTTTAAATTTTTTTTTATAATAGCAGGTATCAATGAATGTTGAGTGTAATATTTTGGTTCATAAACACCGGAAGAAAAGAGGGAAGGGTGAAAAAAAAATTCGAACGCTGACACACGCTCGTTGGGGTTTACTTTGAACTGAGTTCAAGCAACTCACTGTCATAATAGCTTCGTAAGGGCATCTTCAGCGATGATATATTTTTGGATCAACTTTAAAGTTGATTTGCATGATTTGCACAAGCAAAACATGAATAGAACCCGTGGGGGCTGCAACTCCCACGATGAGCGTTAGATAAAGCTTCCCTGGCATGACAATTTCAGCGATGATGACGATTTTCTTTCTGTTGAAAGCATTTTATGCGATTAGCATAATCAATCGCGATGAGAGCGCGATGACGATGCGATCAGAATAAAAATTATCGCTGACAGAATAGAACAGCTCGAAAAATTTGACAACCAGAACTGTCAGAAATAAAAGCACCGAAACAAACGTAAACAAAACTACTGACTTTGTTTCGGAAAACTTGCTTGCTTGGATTCACTTGCTCGAAATAATCAAAACAAATTTCGACACTGTTGCCAGAAAAAAGGGTAGCTCGAATATGAATGTCATAGCTGCCAGACATCCATAACTTTGCTCGCGATTCGAGTAAGAATCGGTGACGATGAGACGCGATTACGCGATTAATTTCGCGATTCATAATACTGTTGCGAATAATGGCGATTGTGGAAGCGATGGTTTTTTGTGTGAATTTGATAAGGATTTGCAGCGATCCAATGTGAAATCGCAAAATGGCGTACCCAAGAGGTGAGTCGCTCAGCACACTTTTCTCCTGTGCTATTTTTTTTAGTGTGCCTACAAGCGTTTTGTGTTCCTATAAGGTGCCCAAGGTGCCGATGTGTTGACAGTCCAAATCTATTTTTTTGCTGTTCCTGACGACCAGGCATGTGATTTTTGTCCTACAAGCAATAAACAATACAGAAAACAAGCAGCGGTGCACTAAACCGGGTCTCTACTAGGATTTTGAGGACATGAATTATACATTTCTAAATGAGAAAGCGGGCTTTCAAAGTTTAGAAAGGTGTTAATAGTGGATAGGACGTTGTTCAAATAGTTGCAGAAGGGTTTAATTATTGCCTCAAGCTTGCTTCTCCCGTGCACCAAACGACAATGGATGGATGAAAGAATGCCACTGAGTTATTCACTATTTGATTCTTCTGCAGTTGATTAGAGGAGAACGTGAAATTTTGAGGGCTGATTGATACAAAATCCCAAAAGCAGTTCGTGTAGTCGAGTTCTGTTAGTCAAAAGTCCAACGTGACTCCCAGTGCAACGCGGTCTAGAGTAAAAAATCGGCCTACCGGTATTAGCGCGCTGCAAATTGGTTATGTTCAGCATTACTTTTCATTTTTTAGGTTCTCGGTCATCTTTCGAGCCGGAAAATGATGATGAACGTGATCTACTAACTGGATCTGCCGATTCCATAGATAGACGAAAAAAATCCTGTGAAAAATCCCATCGAAGCGAGCAGATAAACGAAATATACGAAAAATCTTACACTTTACCTTCACAATTTACGAAGATTAGTTTTCCCTAAGATTTGCACTGCGAATTCAACAAAAAAAAACTCTCGCTAGATTGACGTAATGAAACAAAACAGCGAAAAATATGTCAGCCAAAAACAGCCAAAAATAACGCATATTGGCAAGGTTGCTGTTTTTTTTTTCATTTATGAAAGGTCAACTGTCAGTAGTGTTCCTCAGTGTGCCACACATGTGGTATGGATTGAAGATTGAAGTGGCTGGCACACTGTTCTAAGCAACTTACCCTTGGGCGTACCCTCAGATAGAACCACCTAAAATAGATCAACTGTGTGTTCCCGCTCCGGTGTTGTATCATAGACTAACTCTAAGGCCAGGCGCCCACCGATGTGGTGGAGGCGTGACATCTGCTAGCATGTCAAAACATTTTGTCGACGTTCGCCTCACGCCACAAGCCTTTGACTCGATATTTTGACATGTTATGTGATACCACACCTCCGCCACATCAGTGGGCGCCTTGACTAAGACCAGTAGGTCCCGAACGAATGCGTTTTTTTTTCTTGGCTCAGTCAGTACTAGCACATCGTTCCCAAGCTCGGTCCCAAGCTTAATAATGCGCCCCTAATAATGAACTCACACGAACACATTCTCAAATATTCTGTCAAAATAACACAGTAAATTGAAACAACGGCGCAAATGTGTATAGTAATAGGATTTAAAACAAAGGCAACTTCAGCAAGGCGTTCTAGTTGGATAATTTCGAACAGTTTCATGTTAAAATTTAAAACTGGAATACTACGTTGTTCTATTTTTGTTCAAATTTGAAACGCGTTTCATCCAAGTTATAGTTTTTTGTCATTGTGGTAGTGTCTATGGAATCGAGTCAAACGTCAAACTTTGAATCAACGTCCGGTCGTAACTCTGGTTGAATCTTGTATCCGTTCTTTTTCGTTAATAATTTCAATTTACAGCAAGAAGTCTGAACGCAAGTTATAAATCGTAACTTGAACAGGTGATTAGATTTAAGCTTGGTTTTTTCATTTCAGATAATGGCCTGTCACGCTGGTTTGGTGATCACATGTAATATTCTCCATGTATTTCTACAATTGCGTGGCAGAATTCCTTGAATGCTTCGTTCGCAGTCGATTCTCCGATTTGAATATAATCATCAGTGGCGTCTCATGCAGTTCCGTAAGCTAGTTTGCGCATTGCAGCAGCGCATTTCTGCATACCGCTCAATCCCGGTTTTCCAGCAGCATTACATTTTAAACGGAAGTAATCATAACGTGCAGTCACTCCTTCTAGCACGCGCAAAAACATGGCCTTGGCATCCGGAATCTTTGTTCGAATAAACGATCGGGAAAAATAGATGTCGGTGAGAAATAGTGGTCGATTATCATCTGGCGCCCCAACTCAAAGTTCCGTGGAATATTATGCCGACCCCTCGCTTCCCTCGCTTCTTGGCCACCGTAGTTTTCTTTGCGACGGAACGAAAATCTCGAAGTAGATAATAACTATGGAGGATTCGTTCTCTCTGTTTAGATGAATTAGTTTAGTTACACCTCAACAGTAAATTTTCAACCTCAAACAGCTGAAAAGTTAAATCAAAATCCGTCGTATCTTCAACTTCACTGGTGATAAATTCGTACCATTTGTCAGTCATTTTCAATGTGTTTTCCTTTTTCGTGACAAATCAAAATATATATATCATCAATACACACACATTCAAGTCTTTAGGTTTAGAACTACATTTGGAACTGTTGCTGAAGAGAGGGCATGGTTGTTGAATTTTTCAAGAGAAAAATTTATAACTGACATATGATAAATAAATCTAGAACTACAACACTCCTGGAGATGCTGTAGTTCTAGATTCATTTTATATGTCAGTTATAAATTTTTCTCTTGGGAAAATATATAACAAACATACTTGAAACGTA
>JASCZW010010836.1:0-34613 GCA_034211315.2 Aedes japonicus | reverse complement strand
TTCCTAGACAAACTCTCTTCTCGGACTATTCAAAGAATTTTGACACCCATATTGCTACGGTTCAATCCAAACAATGTTCTGGCCATCCGTGACCCCATGGGAACCTGTTCTGAACTGGCCACTCCAAAGCCAAGTGACTGGATGGTCTTATAATTATGACAAACTTTCTTCTCGGACTATTCAAAGAATTTTGACACCCATATTGCTACGGTTCAATCCAAACCATTTTCTGGCCATCCGTGACCCCATGAGAACCTGCTCTAAACTGGCCACTCCAAAGTCAAGTGACCGGATGGTCTAATAAATATGCCAAACTTTCTTTTGGAACGATACCAGTAATTTTGACACCCATATTGCTAGACAAACTTTCTTCTCGGACTATTCAAAGAATTTTGACACCTATATTGCTACGGTACAATCCAAACAATGTTCTGGCCATCCGTGACCCCATGGGAACCTGCTCTGAACTGGCCACTCCAAAGCCAAGTGACTGGATGGTCTTATAATTATGACAAACTTTCTTCTCGGACTATTCCAAGAATTTTGACACCCATATTGCTACGGTACAATCCAAACCATTTTCTGGCCATCCGTGACCCCATGGGAACCTGCTCTGAACTGGCCACTCCAAAGCCAAGTGACCGGATGGTCTAGTAAATATGGCAAACTTTCTTCTGGAACGATACCAGTAATTTTGACACCCATATTGCTAGGGTTCAAATCAAATTATTTTCTGGCTATTCGTGACCCCATGGGAACCTTCTCTGAACTGGCCACTCCAAAGCCAAGTGACCGAATGGTCTTATAATTATGACAAACTTTCTTCTCGGACTATTCGAAGAATTTTGACACCCATATTGCTAAGGTTCAATCCAAATCTTTTTCTGGCCATCCGTGACCCCGTGGGAACCTGCTTTGAACTGGTCACTCCTAAGCCAAGTGACCGAATGGTCTTATAATTATGACAAACTTTCTTCTCGGACTATTCAAAGAATTTTGACACCCACATTGCTACGGTTCAATCCAAATCATTTTCTGGCCATCCGTGACCCCATGGGAACCTGCTTTGAACTGGCCACTCCAAAGCCAAGTGACCGGATGGTCTACTTAATATGGAGAACTTTCTTCTGGAACGATACCAGTAATTTTGACACCCATATTGCTAGGGTTCAATACAACTTATTTTCTGGTCATTTGTGACCCCATGGGAACCTGCTCCGGAGTAACCGTTCCAGGATCAAGTCTCCAAATTGTCATATGGCAATCACACACAATCCTGTGTATTCATTCCACAACTTTTAGTATCATTATTGTTGATTTTCTATTGAAATCTGATATTTATACCAATTTCAGAACACGGTTCCGGAAATCCGGTTTTCCCGGAGACGGATGCTGTCCATTGGTCAAATGAGACAGTTTTGAGAAAGTGACCTCCAAAGCCAAGTGACTGGATGGTCTTATAATTATGACAAACTTTCTTCTCGGACTATTCAAAGAATTTTGACACCCATATTGCTACGGTTCAATCCAAACCATTTTCTGGCCATCCGTGACCCCATGGGAACCTGCTCTAAATTGGCCACTCCAAAGTCAAGTGACCGGATGGTCTAATAAATATGCCAAACTTTCTTTTGGAACGATACCAGTAATTTTGACACCCATATTGCTAGACAAACTTTCTTCTCGGACTATTCAAAGAATTTTGACAACCATATTGCTACGGTTCAATCCAAACAATGTTCTGGCCATCCGTGACCCCATGGGAACCTGCTCTGAACTGGCCACTCCAAAGCCAAGTGACTGGATGGTCTTATAATTATGACAAACTTTCTTCTCGGACTATTCCAAGAATTTTGACACCCATATTGCTACGGTACAATCCAAACAATGTTCTGGCCATCCGTGACCCCATGGGAACCTGCTCTGAACTGGCCACTCCAAAGCCAAGTGACCGGATGGTCTAATAAATATGGCAAACTTTCTTCTGGAACGATACCAGTAATTTCGACACCCATATTGCTAGGGTTCAAATCAAATCATTTTCTGGCCATTCGTGACCCCATGGGAACCTTCTCTGAACTGGCCACTCCAAAGCCAAGTGACCGAATGGTCTTATAATTATGACAAACTTTCTTCTCGGACTATTCGAAGAATTTTGACACCCATATTGCTAAGGTTCAATCCAAATCATTTTCTGGCCATCCGTGACCCCATGGGAACCTGCTTTGAACTGGCCACTCCTAAGCCAAGTGACCAAATGGTCTTATAATTATGACAAACTTTCTTCTCGGACTATTCAAAGAATTTTGACACCCATATTGCTACGGTTCAATCCAAATCATTTTCTGGCCATCCGTGACTCCATGGGAACCTGCTTTGAACTGGCTACTCCAAAGCCAAGTGACCGGATGGTCTAATAAATATGGAAAACTTTCTTCTGGAACGATACCAGTAATTTTGACACCCATATTGCTAGGGTTCAATACAACTTGTTTTCTGGTCATTTGTGACCCCATGGGAACCTGCTCCGGAGTAACCGCTCCAGGATCAAGTCTCCAAATTGTCATATGGCAATCACACACAATCCTGTGTATTCATTCCACATCGTTTAGTATCATTATTGTTGATTTTCTATTGAAATCTGATATTTATACCAATTTCAGAACACGGTTCCGGAAATCCGGTTTTCCCGGAGACGGATGCTGTCCATTGGTCAAATGAGACAGTTTTGAGAAAATGGTTGAGTTTTTGAGTCCAACACTGCTAAAATATTCCAAATCGGTTGGATATTTCCATAATAAAGATCATTTAAGTTAATGGTTTTGTTAGCAAAACGGGGGCTTCATTCACTCGATGTTACACAACTGAATACTCGTATTCGGCAAGGTAGCTGATCCTTTGTATCATTTCAAAAATATGTTCGTGAACTATCAGCAGCCTGACACATGATGGTTCAGCAGTATGGTGATAGATGTTCAAGCACTGACACAATCATTCCTCATGCTTCTCGGTGCTATGGTCGGATCGTCTGTATACTGTGAAGCTTTTGTTCTCCGTTTTCCTCTATTCATTCGTTGTTACGAAACTGAATACTCTTATTCGGCAGAGGTAGCTGATCCGCTGTATCATTTGAAAAATATGTTCGTGAACTATCAGTAGCCTGACACATGATGGTTCAGCAGTATCATGATAGATTTCCAAACACTGCTTGATATGGAATGACCATTATTGGTTACATCAAAGTTTTCATAATAAGACAAGTAAATATCAAAGTCATTAATATGCAAAATAAAAAATCTATGAATTATTTATTTGACCAAAACATATTCCTGATGGTCTAAAGATTATAGCTGAGGGCAGTATTTAGTTAAGGTCTGTTATATACGAGAACTCCTTGGAATACAGGTCATCAGATCTTCAACTAAAAATAATCAATCTTTAGGTATTAAAAACTCATGGAGTTGTAGATCTAAGCTTGAAAAGATATTTAGGAATTGAATGAGGTTCTAGGTTATATGAGAACTCTTTCGATTTCAGAACGTACAACAAATGATATCGTAAAAAGAGTAGTGTAGGTTATCCAAGAACTCCCCAAAGTATATGCCATCAGATTTTTAAGCGAAATCATTATTTTTTTGGTAGTTTATGGGTCCGGCAAAAACTTATGGAACTTTTTAGATCTAAGCTAGAGTAAGGATTGAGATAATATGGGATTCTAGATATCCAAGTACATCTTGGTTATTCATTCTCCAAAAACATATTTTTGAAGGTTCAAAGATCGAAGCAAGGAGCAATGTTTGCTTATAGAGATGGACAGGTTACTCCATCCAAGTATAGTTCTTTAGATCTTTAAGCGAAACTATCAATCTTCTGGTAGTATATGCGTAGGGTACAAACTCGTGGAGGTTTGTAGATATAATTTGGAATTTTTTTTAGCTAAAACATGGTTCTAGATTAAATAAGAGTTAGTTCAAGTTCAGAAATTTGAGTCTTTCTAGCCCAATAAATGATCTTTATAATTTTTTACACAATATATTTGTGATGGTCCAAAGATACAAGCTGCAAGCAGTATTTAGTTAAAAAAGATGGTCTAGAATATCCAAGAACTCCTTGAATAATAAGTCTTTAAAACTTAAAGCATATTCATCATATTTTGGCATTCTTTTGATTATACAAATATCTTATTAGAGGTTGTGCAAACGATGTTCTAAGCTATCGTATATGTTTTTTTGAAAAATAGGTCTTCATATCTACAACCGAAACCAGTATATAAACAACGAGTATTCAGACATACAAGCACAGTAAGCACTACTAGTCTTTTCAAACAGATCATAATAATGGGAGTTCAAGAAAAAAAACTAGCTGAAAGATATATTGAAATTGTCTAACTTCCTGGAATGTAGGTTAAAATTTCAGGCGCCAAACAAGCGTAACTAGCAATAGATTATAATTTTTTAAACATGTTCCTGATGGTAGTTGTCGAACCAGCATAGTAAACTGAAAGTCACCTTAATAAACAATAATTAAATATATTTCTTAAGATTAGAACGTTTTTGATGAAACAATTATTAAGTAGAAAGGAGGTCAAAGCCACTCAAGAACCCATTGGAGTTTTCTGATCTACAAACATAGAGTAATGCTGCATTGTTTACATTTACCGAATCTTATCATAGAAATTTCAAAAACCTATGCTAAAAAAGTAATAAGTGGACTAAGTTATCCACAAAATTTTGTAGCATAGCTTTAGGACCTACACGCGTAACGAGTGATGCATTAGTTTTTTGTACCAACCATATTTTATAAGGTTCAAAAATTTAAACTAAAATAAGCATTGGGTGAAAATGATAGTCCATGTTATTCAAGAACCGCTCACTGGAATAAATTATTGTGTAGGATGTCCAATAATGTATTCTAGGAAATTTTCAGCTCTTCAGATCTAAAAGCGTAACAACCAAAGTAACACCAGAAACATCTTCTTTGACAAGAATATAAGAACTTTGTTGTAAAGAAGTCGTGAGGATGAAATACCAAACATGTCTAGACTTGAACAAGTTTTGAGTATGTTTTTCTACACATATTTGGTTAAAACATGGTACCAGAACAGCGAACACATTGTTGTTCAATGTTTGTTCGATCATCTTGAATTTAACTTCTTGAAGACATCGGTGACTGTTTGTCATCTTACCACTACGAACTCACTTTTGAGTAGCCATACTTTTGACTAATTTGAGTCAAATATACTTATTTGTGGGTTGTTTGGAAATAGCGTGTATGCTAGTTGTTTGTAAATATGTTGATAGGTTGCATTCAAGATGAATTTCAGACATATTTTTAACATCCTCATGCATTAGTGAAATTATTCAGAATAGATTGTGGATCCAATACAGTGGCGGCTGAAAATATGTATAAACTATTATTTGAAATATTGGAATAAAAATAAACACTACCTAAAAGTAAGACTGTGGTGCAACTCACTGATTCAAATAGTAGTCGTATTGGGCATAGGGATATATTCAAATGTTACCTAAAGCAACAGTTTGGGATGTTGTTTTGTTATACATTGTTGCACATTATTTATGGGGGAGTCTTTTGAGATCCAGCTACGCATAACATAATAAAAAAAATGTATTTGTATTTTTCTTCATACTGACGTTAGTCTGTTAAATTTTAACTAAAAAACCTGCATTAATCCACCGATGGTGAGACTGAACCCTTCTTACACTTCACCAGAAATACGAACTCAAATGTGGACATTATTGCTGGATACATATTTTCATATTTATTTATATGTCAAAAATTCAGTTTATAAAATTAACTTTTTGTCAATCCTGAACGTATTGTTCATCGAAGTGATAAACAAATTGCCATAAATAGTCTTTAACAGCCTGCTTGTGTTAGTTATATAAAAGGAGAAATTACATAAATATTAGAAATTTCATATAATCAGTCCGTAAGCGTTAATTTTGATTATCGATATGGATTCAAGATGCTTCATAAGTACATGTTCGTTGAAAATAATAAATGGAGACTTTGTGTAATTTTCGAATATACTCGTTGCAGTTCAAAACCAGACCACTCGAGCCAATTGATGCTGCTCTAATTCTATACAGTCGCATATTGTGGCTAGTCCGCTGTTTGTGCTATACAACGCACCAGATGCGGCACAATAGAATGCAAGCGGCATCGATTGGTGTGATTGGTCTTGTTCGGTTTTGCACTGCAACGAGTATATTTTCATCTCACAATCATGTGCTCTCAGGTATTGTTTTGGTCATATCTCCATGAAAGATTATTCAATCATAATGAAATTTTGACCAGTTATTTGAAGATATCAAAGCTTTGATTTTGCACCAACAAAACTAAAATCGGTACACAAATAGCTCAGTATGTAATCGGAGACTAAACTGTTGGATTACTATTATAATAGGACTTCAAGTACTGTTTCGTTCATATCTTCGTAACGAAATGTCCGAATGAAAAAAAAAATCAACAGCGTTCTATGGGAATGTTGTAGCTTCCATTTGCCGTCAACAGAACTGAAATCGGTTCACAGATGGCTGAGAAACCGATGTGACATTATTTGTAACGCACACACACATACACACACACACATACACACACACATACATACACACAGACATGTGCTCAGTTCGTCGAGCTGAGTCAAATGGTATATGACACTCGGCCCTGTGGGCCTCGGATAAAAAGTCGAGTTTTCAAGCGATCTTAATACCCTTCTATTGATGTAAGAAGGGTAAAAAACGCAGAAAATAAAAATCGAACATTTGAAAATCAAATGTGTTACTAATGTTTTTACCCGCACTGTAGACTTGTACTGCGAACTTTGAAAATCGCCATATTGATTTTGGTGGATTCCATAAAAAAGTCTTACTCAAATTCCATAATTTATTTGAGGTTCCTTCTACGTTTTTTAATTCAATCAATGGCGCATGAAATTAGGGAAGGTAAAACGGATAATTGCACTGCTAACCTTGAGCCGCATATACAATGTTGATGCAACTTCCACTCCTATTTGGAAAAGTAATAAACAATCATCTTTAACGCATAAAATACTATTAGCTACAATATCCTTTCGCCATTGAAAAGTTTTGTTTATATTTTGTTAACTTTATTCATTTTAGTATCGTGCTTGCTCTGACAAACATATCATTATGTTATAAGCACGCTGTTTTAAGCATCCATAGAACATAATATCTGTCTTATGGATGTTCTACAGAACATCTGGTATGACCTAAAAGATGTTCAAAAACGCCACATTTATTGCGCTTTTTCGGTTATATGCGTGTATGAAACTATGTTTTTGGCGTCCTAAATATTCATAGATCAACTATTTTATTTGAAAAAAGTCTACGTTATCCACGAAAAAGGGTTGAAGTAATTTAGAATATTGGAATCTACAAACGTAAGTAGCAATCAAACTAATTAATATGTATTTTTCAATTTGGCATATTTTAACTGAGGTTGAAATATCGATGCTGAAAGAACCTGACAAGATGGTCTAAGTAAGTCTACAAGTATATAAATTTAAAAAAATTGTTCATAGAGTTCAGAGATCTAAGCTTAAGGATATATTGAGATAAAGTCATGATAGGATATATATTGAAAGTCATTTATGGATACAAGAAAAAAAATATCTCATAGGTTTACAATTAAATGTATTATAACCACAGAGAACAGACATCCAAGTCAAATTCAAAAATTGTGTAAGAAATTTAACGGCCATTTCATAATCGTAATGAACTGGCAATAGCGTGCCGGCGCTGGCATCGCCACCCATTGACCAGCTTGAAATCTTATTCATCAACTAAATTTTTTTGGCAGTTCAGTTCTTTCACGCACGGTCAACGAATCTTACCCATGTTTGATTAAAAATCGCAAGTGGCCATAGCCCGAGAGATGGCAATAGTGTTTTAACGTATTTTAATTTGAATCCTTACACAAGTTTTTTTGAGAAATATATTCTAGTTTGGATGTCTGTTCTCTGTGTTATAACCATACAAAATAATCTATAGTATGTACAATTAAAAGTATTGTTCACAACAATTCGATAACAGTAGGGGTTACTGTGACTACAATAGATTCTTATGTAAATTGAGACATAGACAATACAAATGGGGGGTTGTTATGTATCTTAACTATAGAAAAAGTCATTTTTTCGGAACAAACTTGTGTCAATTACAATTGATTGCTAGATGTTCCTTATGCTTTGTTCAAAATTTACACCCCAATTTTCCCATCCATAAAATTTTTATTCCCATTAACCTTGAGACGACCGCGAGTATCGGTTCTATCCCCTTAACCTTAGTTTTAAGATAACTGATTTATATAAACATGAAAACTTGGCTATGTAAAGTTGATTCGATTGAGCCTGTACAAATATATGAATTCTTAAAAAAAACAACAATTAATTGTATTGTTTCACAAGTATTGAAAATACTAGCATATGGAATGAATAGTAAATCTATTGTAATGATAACATGCATTTTTCACATGCATGATTCATGAAGAATAAAATTCATGGTCGTAAATAGATTTTAATGTTATTTCATTTTATTGTATTGTTATTGTGTGGTTATTTTTATCCGGGTATATTTCAGATAAAGTTCTAAGAATTCCCTGTATATAGGTCTTTAAATCTATTAAAGCAACAAACGATGCATATATTTGGTCAAACAATTTTGGAATTTGCTGGAGGTCCGAGCAAAGGTTTAAGTTATCTACAACGGGTTAATGCATGCCAAAACGACAATAATAACTTAATTTTGCGGCCTTCCATTGATTAGTAGTCCAGCTAAAAAAATTTCTCCGCAAAAAATAAATTACATGGAAATTTATAGATACTTGACCAATTTACTTATGGAGGAACCCATAAAAAATTCAAACTGAAATTTCCTAAAAGAAGATACCGCATTTTATGACTTATTGCGTACTTAAAATTGCAACATATTAAAATTACTATTAATAAAATATTGGCCGTTGATTTTTTTCTAGATATTTAACCATGAATGCAGATTACTGGTTCGATGTCGACTTCAAGAATTATTCTTTCGCTTATTTTTTAAGTGCTTTTTAATAAACATTACATCGTTTCAAATACGCAGCGATACAATCTTTCTTGACAGTTCCATAAACAGGTCGGACTCGGATTGCCGACCTTGATCGGTAGTAATAATCTCGGGTACGCAGTTCCGTGAAATCCAAACAATAATCCAGAACTATCCATCGACTCTAGCCCAAACACCGAAGGGAAATAAATTGAACATCCGAGCAGATGATCTTCAACGTGAATATGCCGTGAACTAATAGTTGAGCTAATGAAGCAGATATATCAGTTATCAAAGAAAATATTTTAAATTTAGAGCAAGCCATACATCCCAACAAAAATGCACTATACATGGTATAACTGATAATAAAACCAAGGGCATTGGTCTTACTCGCATAAATGACTAAAATATTTACCTGCACTTAGTAATTCAGAAAAAGCACCAAAAAATGAAAAAAGTGCCACTAAATTATTAAGGCCTGTGCCAACAAATAATGTGTGATCAGCATTAAAAAATTAGGAATGAGCAATAAAAGATGAGAAAAGATCTTCGGATAATCTAATTGTGACCGGTAAATCTATCAAATAAAGCAACAGCTATTAGTATATGTGCAATTAAATATGGCAGTATTTCCGCCAAATTATGTAATTTGAGCACTAAACTATTCGCATATGTCTTTTAATTTTGTTGGATTTTCCCATAAAAACAGTAAAATGAGCAATGGATAAATAAATATCCATTGCTCATTTTACTGTTTTTATGGGAAAATCTAACAAAATTAAAAGACATATGCGAATAGTTTAGTGCTCAAATTACATAATTTGGCGGAAATACTGCCACATTTAATTGCACATATACTAATAGCTGTTGCTTTATTTGACAGATTTACCGGTCACAATTAGATTATCCGAAGATCTTTTCTCATCTTTTATTGCTCATTCCTAATTTTTTAATGCTGATCACACATTATTTGTTGGCACAGGCCTTAATAATTTAATGGCACTTTTTTCATTTTTTATTGCTCAAATCTCTCTTTTAATTGATGATTAATTATGCTGCCTCGCATAAATATCGTTATCAATGGCATAAAAATACCGACAAATTTTCAAGTCGTAGATGGAATCCGTGGTAGAGATTTTCTAGCGGAATATTGTTGTAACATATGCTTATAATCATGATTATGGTAAATAACGAAACGGTTGGAATTTCAATTGAGTGTACATTTGAAAACCATTGTATCATGTCAAGTGATCAAGAAAATGTGCATAAAAGTAGCCGTAACATTTCAAGATTATGGGGCTATTAAATAGAACATCTGACTCAGTTAATCAGATATAGCTTGAATGGGCTTCAGCTTAAAAAACAACTGAGTATTATAGTAATTTATTCAATGAAATGTTCTCGCTATTCTCATTCCATACTAATTTCAACCAATATTGTCCAAGACATAGTTATAATGAACCAGCGACAGCTCGCAACAATAACTCTTAGTATATTTTCAGAGAAATTGCTAAGCTCATCAAACATCCGGGGGATTACAAGGATTCTTCTTATATCTTTATTTAAAATTTTGTTTCTTTTCAGACAACAAATAATTTATTCCTACCATATTTTTAAGACAGTATCCAATATCCTGCTTTATTTTGTTTATATTGTTTTGTTTTTGGTTATTCTTGACTCTTTTCAGTCACAGCGTATCGTTAACAAAAACGAACCAGGCTGCTAACCTTCTCCCAACTATCTAACATCCCAGTGATTTCTCGTGGAAGTACAGAGGATTTCTCGGCTTCCTTCAAAGTGAGTCTTACGTCAACACGTTCCTTCCCATTCCCTATTTGACCAGCATTCGGGCACGGCCGGCGCCGGTATTGCTTTATAATGGGTTACTATATTTTACACATTGAAGATGTATGTTAGTCCCAAACATCATCTGATGGTTCTTTGTGTGAACACAGCTGATCTGGCAATAACGGAGTAGCATCCGTGGGCGGTCAATCCTGCTAATGCTCATGCCCAATAAACATTACATTGTTTGAGCTATTCAGTTAATTTGATGAACAATTCTATGTATGAATAACCGAATCAAAATTTGAATCCGTTCTATTTATTAAAGTACACTGTGTTTTTGGATGATTTTTTCGTCGATCTAGTTTGAAACGACTTATTTGAAAAATTCTGATTATTATTCTTGGATTTTTATACAAGTTGTATAAGTTTGAATTTTCATTTTTCTGCTTTTCCGTTTAATGTCTGAAACCAGTAAACGTGTTGCTTGTTATGATTATAAACACTCTCTGACTGACTCTGAGTCGAATGTGTGTACAAAGTGTTGCGACATATCACAAAAAATATTTTAAGGTTGATAAATACTCTGCCGACCTTCGAATAACTGTCTCATTCCACAAAACAACTCAGGTAAATGAGAAGGCATCTTGGAAAATTAATCCGTTAGGAATCTTTCACCACTCATGCATTTCATTATGAACTGTGGAATGTTTATAACATAATTTATTTACTTTGTTTAAAAAAATAGAAAATATGGTCGAACGAAGCAATTTTGAAAGCCATGGAAATTAGCTTCAGTTTTGATCTTTGTATGCATGATGCCTTGGGTCAAGCATACGTAGAACGGCAATATGTACATTCAAATACATCAAATACGTCACATGCTTCGACTTATCACCACAGTATAATCAATCATTTAACAAGGTTTAAAGGATGTATGGACATTTTCGTCAAAAATATAATGCAGTTCATCTGACATCAAATCAATAATATTCGCCAGAAAATTAAATTTTCCTGCTATTGCGCAACGAACGGAAAATCCCATATCCTCCAATATCGTCAACGTTCATACCAAAGGGAGCGCGAATATAGATTTGGATAACTACGTAGTTGCAGTATGAATCCACTTACAAAATTGCTACATTTAAACTACTACGAGATATCGTAGTTGTCCAAGTATATATGGCCAGCCGCTGGATACATCGTTATCAATGGAAGGAAACTCCTGCTAAGAGCCGGTAAAAGCAGGTTTTTATAGACGGAATATGCAAGCAGTTGGAAGAAGATAACAATGAAACATCGCACGAGAGGCATAGCGGAGCGTTACAGCTACAGAACAAGTCTTCCGAAGAAAGGCCACTCGAAAAGGAAGGTAAAGGACCCGGCCAAAGGAAGGTAAAGGACCCGAAGATAATAAAAGATGTTCAAATTGTACCGTACTAACGAAACACTGAAAGGGTATGATAAATCGAAGTTATTCCCCATTATTCCGCGCCGCGAGTGAAGTAACTTGTCTTGCTGCCACAAACAAAGTTACTATAGTCACTCAAGAGAGACGATTCTTCATTGATTTTCACAGAATTAACATGATTAGCATGACTATTTTGTCACCTCATTCGCGGTGCATTTGGTTATTACCAAAATTATAAAAAAAAGTCTTTACCGGAGGATTGAATGGAAGATGTTCAATCGCGCAATCAGGCTCCTATTGTTATTTTATCCAGCAAGCTCCTGATATTATCCTGTTCCGGTTGTCACTTGGAGGTAGACAACGTTAAAATGAATGTTGAATAATTCAACATATTATCCAGGTGTATAAACTCTCGTGGAACGGCATCGGCTTTTCATAAATATTTTCAGATTGAACACTTCCAAACCTATTCATTTATTCATGATTTTCCTCATACTGGAACATCTGTTTTTCTACCACGAAGGGTATTGTCGTCTGCGAATTGAAACTAAGAGTTTTGGAGTCGATTAGATCGTACAAAACACCTCATATTGGCACTTATTTATCATAAATTATATGACTTCAAAGTCTAAAATTAACATACCTTCGCTTTCGGTCACTTTTAAGAACTATTTTTTAGAGAGGTATTTCAGCAGCATGTCGGGGAGCCCACTGATGTTAGGGAGGTTTGACATCAGATAGCATATCAAAACATCTTTTCGATCATCGACTAACGCCACAACACATTGGCCCGATGTTTTGTCATGCTAAGTGATGCCATATGCGGGCACTTCAGTGAGCGCCTGGCTTAATGTTTCTTATTTCGCTCATTCTGTATACTGCACACATACTTCTCACCCCACTTCGTTCAGCGAAAGAAGAAAGTTCGTTCGATCCAGCGCTCCGTTGTTTTGGAAGATTTATTCGAGTGCGATCCTTGGAAATAATTAGTTTTTTTTTCTCAAAATATATTCACTTCAGTGAGTAGAATGAAAGTGATTTATTTTTCTAAGAAAGCAGTGTGGTTTTCCAGTGAAGTAGGAAAATCAAGCAGTGCTTGCCGGCGAATTATCTTCCCGCTTAATTTCGCTTCATCTCTGCGTGGTGACGCTAACCAGCGATACACTACTACATCGCCAACGGTCATCCGACAGCGTTGAGCGAGTGCACCCGAAGGCGATCGCATCAGCGCACCGCTCCCCGCAGTAGCAGCAACAGATCCGAAATATCAGTTAAGTTTTTTTTTCCTGTCCCTCATTCCACTAGAGTTTAGCTTTATTTGTGTGTTCTTTGTTTGTGTTGTGTGTGATTTAAATTGTTGGGAGCGTTCAACGCTCCCACGAGTAAGGCAAATCGTGCATGTGGAAGAGGTTTCTTCGACACGGACGGTCTGTCTGAAAAAGTACCTTTGCCACCCGATGATGGGGAGGCACAGAAAATATTCAGACCGCGATCGTATCCAATGAACTCGGTCGGTCCATGGGTTGTCTTCTTTCAGCCCAAAATGAAACCTTTGAACGTGTACCAAATCACTACTGATCTGACGAAGCGATTCTCAGCCGTGACAGAGATCACGAAAGTAAAATTTAATAAACTCCGTATTGTCGTCTCTAACCTGAAACAGGCTAATGAGATTGCTGCTTCCCAGCATTTTACACTCGAATATCGAGTTTATATTCCAGCTCGTGATGTGGAGATTGTAGGAGTGGTCACAGAGGCGAGTCTGTGCCCTGAAATTTTGAAGAAGCGGGCGGTTGGCCGATTCAAGAACCCTCTGCTCCCCCCAGTTCAGATACTGGAAGTGAGAAAATTAGTGAAAATGTCGCACAGCGAGGGTAAGAAAAAAGTTACCCCCACAGACTCGTTTCGGGTAACCTTTTCTGGCTCTGCCCTCCCTAACTTTTTAGAACTGGACCAACTTCGGCTACCTGTGCGGTTGTTTGTATCCCGGGTAATGATTTGTCAAAACTGCCAGCAGATGGGGCATACGGCCTCCCATTGCAACAATAAGGCGCGCTGCTCAACGTGCGGGGAAAAACATGAGGCTAGTCCCTGTGCAGATAATACACTAAAATGCGTTTTCTGCAAGGGAACTCCTCTTCATGCTCTCTCGTCGTGCCCGGCGTATAAACAACGCGGGGAAAAATTGGAACGCTCTCTGAAACAACGTTCAAGGCAATCTTTTGCAGAAATGCTTAAGAAAGCTTCGCCACCCGATACCAATACAAATCCTTTCGCTCCTCTTTCAGATTCGAGTCTGATTCGGATTTGGTTGAGGAGGGGACATCTTTTAGTTTTCCGGGAGGTGCTCCACGGAAGCGAAGACGCATCCGAGCAGGGAAAGTAGCTGAACAGAAGCCCCAAATCAACATGCCCAATTCAAAGAGCAGTGAAAAGAAGGTTAATCCGAATCCTCCTGGTTTTCGTAGTGCCAACTACACACAGGATTTCCCATCTCTCCCGGGGGCATCCAAAATCCCTGATGCCCCGATTTTAAGGACAGAAGCCCCCTCTTCATCTGGGCTGTTCTCATTTGATGATTTTGTGGAAAGTATTTTCAAACACCTCGAAATTTCTGACCCTCTTAAAAGCATTGTTGTGGCAATACTTCCCACTGTGAAAACTTTTTAGAAGAAATTAACATTAAAGTGGCCTCTCCTTGCAGCTATCATTTCCTTCGATGGATAATTTGCCAAAAGAGGTCGGGGATTTGATCACTGTTCTGCAGTGGAATTGTCGAAGTCTTGTTCCTAATTTGGCTTCATTTAAATTTTTAGCTGACAATATCGGTTATGATGCATTTGCTCTTTGTGAAACATGGCTTGAAAACTTTTTTGAAGAAATTAACATTAAAGTGACCTCTCCTTGCAGCAATCATTTACTTCGATGGATAATTTGCCAAAAGAGGTCGGGGATTTGATCACTGTTCTGCAGTGGAATTGTCGAAGTCTTGTTCCTAATTTGGATTCATTTAAATTTTTAGCTGACAATATCGGTTATGATGCATTTGCTCTTAGTGAAACTTGGCTTTCGCCCGAAATTGATCTTCCAATTCATGATTTCAATATTATTCGGCTTGATCGGGAGGATTCACGTGGAGGTGGAGTACTTTTGGGGATCAAAAAGTGCTACTCCTTGTATAGAGTGAATTTTCCTCCAATTCCAGGTATTGAAATTGTCGCATGTCAGGCTGTTATTAAAAATAAAAGCCTTTGCATTGTTTCTGTGTGCATTCCTCCTAGAGCACCAATTAACCGAAAACAACTTCCAGATATTTGTTCGGTTCTTCCTGCTCCGCGGTTGGTCATGGGAGATTTTAACCATCGCGGTACAGGCTGGGGAGAACTGTACGATGACAACCGGTCTTCTTTGATATATGACCTCTGTGACAACTTCAATATGACAGTTCTCAACAATGGAGAAGTAACACGTTTGGCAGGTCCATCCTCAATTGGCAGTAGATTGGACCTCACACTTTGTTCGAATTCATTATCGTTGGACTGTACGTGGAATGTGATCCAGGATCCCCACGGTAGTGATCATTTGCCAATTAAAGTTCCGGTTGCCACCGGGCTCACTCCACCGGAATCTATCACCTTCACGTATGATCTAACTCGTAATATCGATTGGACAAGGTTCAAGACAGCAAAAGATGAAGCCGTAACAACGGTAGAAGGGCTTCCACCGCTGGAGGAATATAACTTTCTCTCCAACCTGATTTTGGAAAGCGCGCTTCAAGCTCAAACTCGACCAGTTCCAGGAACGTCATTTCGCAGGAAACCTCCTTCCCCATGGTGGGATCTGCAATGCACCGAGGCTTACCGCAAAAAGTCCGACTCGTTCAAAGTTTTCCGTAGACGTGGAAAACCTGAGCACTTTGAAAGGTACACGGCTCTCGAACGAGAATTTAAGAGCCTCATAAAGGCCAAGAAACGCGGTTACTGGCGAAAATTCGTGGACGAGTTATCGCGTGAAACGTCGATGAGTACTCTTTGGAATACGGCGTGAAGATTGCGTAACAGAATTACGAACAACGAGAACGAGGAGTACTCGGACCAATGGATCCCCAAGTTCGCGCGAAAAGTTTGTCCAGATTCTGTGCCAGCACAAATGTTTCCTCGCGAAACAACTAATTCGATAGATGAGATTAGCCAACCCTTTTCAATGATAGAACTCTCTCTCGCACTCCTTTCGTGTGGCAATACGGCTCCAGGGGCTGATAGGATCAAGTTCAACTTGCTTAAGAACCTCCCAGACGTCGCTAAGAGGCGCATGTTGGACTTGTTTAATCAGTGTCTGGAACACAACATTGTACCGGATGATTGGAGACGGGTGAGAGTTATTGCCATTCAAAAACCTGGTAAGCCCGCGTCCGACCACAACTCCTATCGACCCATCGCGATGTTATCTTGTATTCGAAAGTTGTTGGAGAAAATGATCCTTTTGCGTCTGGACAAATGGGTTGAGACGAACAACCTGCTTTCAGATACTCAATATGGTTTCCGCAGAGGTAAGGGAACGAACGACTGCCTCGCGTTGCTTTCCACAGATATTCAGTTAGCTTTTGCTAAAAAAGAGCAAATGGCTTCTGTATTCTTGGATATCAAGGGGGCTTTTGATTCAGTATCCGTTGAAGTTCTCTCAGATAAACTCCACGCTTGTGGTTTTTCACCATTAATGAACAATTTTTTTTACAATTTGCTGTCAAAGAAACATATGAGCTTTTCTCATGGAAGCTCTACAGTTTTTCGATTTAGCTACATGGGTCTCCCCCAGGGATCATGTTTAAGCCCTCTTTTGTATAATTTTTATGTCAAAGACATTGACGGTTGTCTAGGTGACAACTGTACGTTGAGACAACTTGCAGACGACGGCGTAGTGTCTGTCACGGGACCCAATGGGGTCGATCTGCAAGGACCCTTACAGGATACCTTAGACAATTTGTCTGCTTGGGCTCTAGAGCTAGGTATCGAAGTCTCTACGGAGAAAACTGAGTTGGTAGTTTTTTCTAAGAAGCATAACCCTGCACAACCGAAACTTCAAATTTTGGGTACACCGATAACTCATTCCATGTCATTTAAATATCTTGGGGTCTGGTTCGATTCAAAGTGCACCTGGAGATCCCACATTGAGTACCTGAAGCGAAAATGCCAGCAAAGGGTCAATTTTTTCTGCTCAACTACCGGGACCTGGTGGGGAGCGCATCCGCAAGATCTTCTAACGTTGTACTAGACAACGATTTTGTCGGTTATGGAATACGGTAGTTTTTGTTTTCAGTCAGCGGCTCGGTCGCACTTCATTAAACTGGAACGTATTCAGTATACAGTACTGGAAGAAATAAAGTGCTCACCCGGAAATAATTATATCATTGCTTCATAACTTCATCAACTTTGATTATATTATTTAGCTTTCTTCCGCAAAGTTGACTTAATTTGCGTTATCTCTCAGTTTTTGTAGATTATTACTTTTCTCTTGAAGATAGATAATTACTTTTCTCTTGAAATAAAAAAAAAACTTTTTTTACTTAAATTGAGTTGTTTTTGAACTGGAAGAAAAAAAGTGCTCACTTTTACCTTATAATATTTTACTGTGTTTTGTTCGTTCCCAGTCGCTGATATTGACATATCCTCTTATTGTTGTTTATGCGCGGTATATTCAAGAACAAGTTTTTCCTGTTTTACTTGTTCGTTATTCGTGTTTTAAGATGGAAAGTAAGCAAATCCTTCTAAAAATCCGTAAACTCATCGTTCGAGACCACCAGAACCATGAATCGTTCCGGAAGATTGCTGCTAAGTATGCTTTAAGCTACTCTGGTGTAAGGAAGGTATGGAAGAAATTCGAACAATGTGGAAGTGTGGCAGACAAATCAGGTCGTGGGAGAAAGCGGCTTACGTCACCACGCGAAGATTCGAGAATCGTACGAGAAGCAAGAAGATGCTCATCAATAACCAGCCGTGCTATACGTGAAAACTTGAATCTGAAGGTATCCGAAAGAATTATTCGCTACAGGCTGCAAGAAGCTGGATTAAAGTGCAAGTATGCAAGTCGACGCCCTCTAATCAGAAAAGTCAATAGAATCAAACGATTGAAATTTGCTCAAAAGTATGCGGAACAGCCCGTAGAATTCTGGAAACGAGTGGTATGGTCTGATGAGAGCAAATTTGAACTGTTTGGCAAGAAACAGCGCCCTCGTGTTTGGATAAAGTCGGGAGAACGCTTATTGGATCAGAACGTGCAGAAAACTGTAAAACATGGTGGCGGAAGTATTATGGTTTGGGGGTGCTTCTCGTGGTCCAGCGTTGGAAATCTCGTGGAAATCGAAGGTATCATGACTGCTGATCGTTACATTGATATGATCAATGAAAATCTGGAGGAATCGCTTCTTAAAATGGGGCTGGAGGAAAGCTTCATTTTCCAGCAGGACAATGACCCAAAGCACACAGCACGAAAGTCAACTGCATTCTTCAAAGCAAATCGCATTAAACTGTTGGAATGGCCACCACAATCACCCGACCTCAACCCGATTGAAAATTTGTGGTCGATTTTGGATAGACAGGTAGATAAAGGCGAAGTGACGAATAAAACCAAGCTTTTCAAAGCTTTAAATGAAGCGTGGCAGAACATCGATGAAACATATCTGCACAACCTCGTCGAAAGCATGGCATGACGTCTACAAGCAGTGATCCAGGCAAAAGGTAGACATACTAAATACTAAAAGCTTTATATACTGTGTTTTCTTTACAATTTCTCTTGTGAGCACTTTATTTTTTCCAGTCGATAACAGAAAAGGTTCAATAAAAATTAAGATATAAATTTCCAGTCATAGATTTTTTTAATTTTCTTTGCACTAAACGATAAAACGGAAGAATAAGATGAATTATGTCGAATACAGCTCAAGGTTTCCTCTGAATGTGTAAAGGGTGTCACCCTTCAAGATTATTCGTTTTGGTGAGCACTTTATTTTTTCCAGTACTGTAGGTGTCTTCGTATCGCGTTAGGTTGCATGCACTCGACTCACACCATGAGTCTTGAAGTGCTGGCTGGCATGTTGCCACTCTCAGATCGGTTTACAGAGTTATCTCTCCGGCTCCTCACCAGGTGTGAAATTATGAACCCCCAGGTGATCGAAAATTTTGAGAAGCTCCTTGAGTTGAATCCTCAAACCCGCCTCATGACCTTGTACCATTTGTACATAACACAGGATGTCAACCCTTCACCGAACATTTCCAATCGTGTTTGCTTCTCCGATCTCGGAAATTCGGTTCATTTTGATTTATCAATGAAACAGGAGCTTCGTGGAATCCCAGAGCATCATCGTCCTATGATTGCTCCGGTGATATTTGCTGCAAAGTTTGGCCTAGTTGATTCCACCAAAACGTTTTTCACTGACGGGTCTTCGATAGAGGACTCCACTGGCTTTGGTGTATACAATGAAAATTATAGCGTCGCTCGTAAACTTCATGCACCTTGTTCTGTTTTTGTCGCGGAATTGGCAGCAATCCATTTTTCTTTAGAAACTGTTGCCACGGATAGTCTCAGTTCTATAGAGGCTATTCGCTCCTTGAGGCCGGTAAAGCACACCTCCTATATTCTTATGAAAATACGAGGTCTCCTAACTGCTTTATCTTCACGTTCTTTTATTATCACTTTTGTGTGGGTCCCTTCTCATTGTTCGATTCTTGACAATGAGAAAGCGGACTCGCTTACAAGGGTGGGCGCTATGGAAGGCGATATTTATGACCGACAAATCGTCTTCAACGAATTTTTCTATATTTTTCGTCAGATATCACTCGATAGCTGGCAGTATAATTGGAGTAGAGAAGACTTGGGACGATGGCTACATTCTATCACTCCTAAGGTGTTTAAGAAATGTTGGTTCAGGGGATTGGATGTTCATTCGTGTGATGTCTCGCCTCATGTCCAATCATTATTCTTTAAACGCTCATTTGTTCCGTGTTGGGCTGGGAGACAGCAATCTCTGTGAATGCGGACAAGGTTACCAGGACGCAGATCACGTTATTTGGTCTTGTGCTGAGCATCGTGGAGTCAGATCTGAGCTGTATGATTCCCTTCGGGCTCGAGGTAGACAACCCAATGTACCGATTCGAGACATTTTGGCTGCGCGCGATCTGGAGTTTATGAAACTCATTTATGTGTTTTTGACTAACATTAGCCTTAGATTGTAGTTTGATTAACTTACTTGTTTAGGTTAAATTTTTGAGGAATGTGTGCGCCAGTGTGTGAGTGTGGTTGTGTGTGTGTGAGTGTGATTGTGTGTGTGTGAGTGAGTGATTCTTTTTTTTTTTATTAAAAATGTTCAGTTAAAAAATTGTAATTTGAAGTTCTAGATATAAGTAAACCATTGTTCCTTACGCTTTGTTCAAAATTTCCACCCCAATTTTCCCATCCTAAAATTTGTTATTCCTATTAACCTCGAGAAGACCGCGAGTAATCGGTTCTATCCCCTTAACTTTAGTTCTAAGATAACTGATGTATATAAACATGAAAACTTGGCTCTGTAGAGTTGATTCGATTGAGCCTGTACAAATAAATGAACTCGTTAAAAAAAAACACATACTTCTGTCAAGAATGCTGTTGAACAGTGTAAGCCTGAAATAAACGATAAAATTTTTACGTAGTTGTGTGCGGTTTGAATCGCTTTATAGCAAAGATTCAGCAAGGTTTCTATCTTAGCTATTTCTGTTCCAGAAAAGTACGCAATAAATGCACTTTTGAAGTACGATCAAAACGTGCACCATGCCAGTGTTTTGACCGTGCGTGAAAGAACTGAACTGCCAAAAAAATTAGTTGATGAATAAGATTTCAAGCTGGTCAATGGGTGGCGATGCCAGCGCCGGCACGCTATTGCCAGTTCATTACGATTATGAAATGGCCGTTAAATTTCTTAGACAATTTTTGAATTTGACTTGGATGTCTGTTCTCTGTGGTTATAATACATTTAATTGTAAACCTATGAGATATTTTTTTTTCATGTATCCCTACATGACTTTCAATATATATCCTATCATGACTTTATCTCAATATATCCTTAAGCTTAGATCTCTGAACTCTATGAACAATTTTTTTTAATTTATATACTTGTAGACTTACTAAGACCATCTTGTCAGGTTCTTTCAGCATCGATATTTCAGCCTCAGTTAAAATATGCCAAATTGAAAAATACATATTTATTAGTTTGATTGCTACTTACGTTTGTAGATTTCAATATTCTAAATTACTTCAACCCTTTTTCGTGGATAACGTAGACTTTTTTCAAATAAAATAGTTGATCTATGAATATTTAGGAATAATTTTCTAACGCCAAAAACATAATTTCATACACGCATATAACCGAAAAAGCGCAATAAACGTGGCGTTTTTGAACATCTTTTAGGTCATACCAGATGTTCTGTAGAACATCCATAAGACAGATATTATGTTCTATGGATGCTTAAAACAGCGTGCTTATAACATAATGATATGTTTGTCAGAGCAAGCACGATACTAAAATGAATAAAGTTAACAAAATATAAACAAAACTTTTCAATGGCGAAAGGATATTGTAGCTAATAGTATTTTATGCGTTAGAGATGATTGTTTATTACTTTTCCAAATAGGGGTGGTAGTTGCATCAACATTGTATATGCGGCTCAAGGTTAGCAGTGCAATTATCCGTTTTACCTTCCCTAATTTCATGCGCCATTGATTGAATTAAAAAACGTAGAAGGAACCTCGAATAAATTATGGAATTTGAGTAAGACTTTTTTATGGAATCCACCAAAATCAATATGGCGATTTTCAAAGTTCGCAGTACAAGTCTACAGTGCGGGTAAAAACATTAGTAGCACATTTGATTTTCAAATGTTCGATTTTTATTTTCTGCGTTTTTTTTAGTTAAAATTTAACAGACTAACGTCAGTATGAAGAAAAATACAAATACATTTTTTTTATTATGTTATGCGTAGCTGGATCTCAAAGGACTCCCCCATAAATAATGTGCAACAATTTATAACAAAACAACATCCCAAACTGTTGCTTTACGTAACATTTGAATATATCCCTATGCCCAATACGACTACTATTTGAATCAGTGAGTTGCACCACAGTCTTACTTTTAGATAGTGTTTATTTTTATTCCAATATTTCAAATAATAGTTTATACATATTTTCAGCCGCCACTGTATTGGATCCACAATCTATTCTGAATAATTTCACTAATGCATGAGGATGTTAAAAATATGTCTGAAATTCATCTTGAATGCAACCTATCAACATATTTACAAACAACTAGCATACACGCTATTTCCAAACAACCCACAAATAAGTATATTTGACTCAAATTAGTCAAAAGTATGGCTACTCAAAAGTGAGTTCGTAGTGGTAAGATGACAAACAGTCACCGATGTCTTCAAGAAGTTAAATTCAAGATGATCGCACAAACATTGAACAACAATGTGTTCGCTGTTCTGGTACCATGTTTTAACCAAATATGTGTAGAAAAACATACTCAAAACTTGTTCAAGACTAGACATGTTTGGTATTTCATCCTCATGACTTCTTTACAAGAAAGTTCTTATATTCTTGTCAAAGAAGATGTTTCTGGTGTTACTTTGGTTGTTACGTTTGTAGATCTGAAGAGCTGAAAATTTCCTAGAATACATTCTTGGACATCCTACACAATAATTTATTCCAGTGAGCGGTTCTTGAATAACATGGACTATCATTTTCACCCAATGCTTATTTTAGTTTAAATTTTTGGACCTTATAAAATATGGTTGGTACAAAAAACTAATGCATCACTCGTTACGCGTGTAGGTCCTAAAGCTATGCTACAAAATTTTGTGGATAACTTAGTCCACTTATTACTTTTTTAGCATAGGTTTTTGAAATTTCTATGATAAGATTCGGTAAATGTAAACAATGCAGCATTACTCTATGTTTGTAGATCAGAAAACTCCAATGGGTTCTTGAGTGGCTTTGACCTCCTTTCTACTTAATAATTGTTTCATCAAAACCGTTCTAATCTTAAGAAATATATTTAATTATTGTTTATTAAGGTGACTTTCAGTTTACTATGCTGGTTCGACAACTACCATCAGGAACATGTTTAAAAAATTATAATCTATTGCTAGTTACGCTTGTTTGGCGCCTGAAATTTAAACCTACATTCCAGGAAGTTAGACAATTTCAATATTTCTTTCAGCTTGTTTTTTTTCTTGAACTCCCATTATTATGATCTGTTTGAAAAGACTAGTAGTGCTTACTGTGCTTGTATGTCTGAATACTCGTTGTTTATATACTGGTTTCGGTTGTAGATATGAAGACCTATTTTTCAAAAAAACATATACGATAGCTTAGAACATCGTTTGCACAACCTCTAATAAGATATTTGTATAATCAAAAGAATGCCAAAATATGATGAATATGCTTTAAGTTTTAAAGACTTATTATTCAGGGAGTTCTTGGATATTCTAGACCATCTATTTTAACTAAATACTGCTTGCAGCTTGTATCTTTGGACCATCACAAATATATTGTGTAAAAAAATATAAAGATCATTTATTGGGCTAGAAAGACTCAAATTTCTGAACTTGAACTAACTCTTATTTAATCTAGAACCATGTTTTAGCTAAAAAAAATTCCAAATTATATCTACAAACCTCCACGAGTTTGTACCCTACGCATATACTACCAGAAGATTGATAGTTTCGCTTAAAGATCTAAAGAACTATACTTGGATGGAGTAACCTGTCCATCTCTATAAGCAAACATTGCTCCTTGCTTCGATCTTTGAACCATCAAAAATATGTTTTGTGAGAATGTATAACCAAGATGTACTTGGATATCTAGAATCCCATATTATCTCAATCCTTGCTCTAGCTTGGATCTAAAAAGTTCCATAAGTTTTTGCCGGACCCATAAACTACCAAAAAAATAATGATTTCGCTTAAAAATCTGATGGCATATACTTTGGGGAGTTCTTGGATAACCTACACTACTCTTTTTACTAAAACATGCTTTCAGTTTTGATCTCTGGACGATCAGAAATATGTTTTGTGCAAATAAATAAATAAGATATCATTTGTTGTACGTTCTGAAATCGAAAGAGTTCTCATATAACCTAGAACCTCATTCAATTCCTAAATATCTTTTCAAGCTTAGATCTACAACTCCATGAGTTTTTAATACCTAAAGCTTGATTATTTTTAGTTGAAGATCTGATGACCTGTATTCCAAGGGGTTCTTGTATATAACAGACCTTAACTAAATACTGCCGTCAGCTATAATCTTTAGACCATCAGGAATATGTTTTGGTCAAATAAATAATTCATAGATTTTTTATTTTGCATATTAATGACTTTCATTGCCCAATGAACACGCGAACGGTACAGTTCGTTCGGTCCGCTTTCCGTTGTTTTGGTAGCTTTTTACGAGTTGTTTCCAGTCTTCAGAAAAAAAATTCTCAATCGCCAGTGAAATCGTCGCGAGTGAAATCAGTCTTGATTTACTGAAGAAGAGAACATTGTGTGATAAGTGGTGCAACAGCGTCATTAATTGCAATTAGCAATATTGCCACGATCGAGAAGCCATATTGTTCCGCATCTATACGGCACGCATACCAGCAGCCAGAGCTCGAAAAAAAATGACAGCCGTCGTGAACGATGAGTAAAAAAAATATTCAGTAGGTACAATTTTCGCTCCCTTCATTGCGTTCTATCAGTCACGCAATATATTCGTGTTTACTATTTTGCTATGCTCAGTCAGTCCGTTGTCCTTGTGTTCCACACAACTCATTCACACCACAGCAAAGGACACGGCTATTCAAGTCTCAAGAGATTTTGGTTGCTTGACTGAATGTTCTGATAACCAGTCATTCATTTTCGCGTTCGTGAGTGATTTTTTCTGCCACAGGATTTCAAGTATTTCCGAACATGACTGAAGGCAAAGGAAGCCAATAGGCTAAACGGCCGAAATCACTACAGAGTTTGTGGGGCATTTGTTCGAGAAAAGGCATTTGCAGGATCGATTCGAGAAGTTTTGGTTTTTTTCACTTCATTGATTCTCCAAATGAATGACTGTTCTTTCGTCTTCACGGTAGTACGTTGAAATTGAATGAGTTGTTTGCACTTACGTACATTCACTGCTTTCCGGAACGAATGAATGATCAAAGTAAAGCAACACAAAACAAGTTGACTCATCTTGCACAAGAGATTCATGAAGGCAAATTTGTGTTTACTTCATGTTCGCTAAGAACAGTGCGTGATGACTAATATTTTAACTCGGTCAGGGTGCGATTTGAGAATTGAATATGATATTTTTAAGCTCTGCCAGCAGCCCATCGTGTGAAGCGTGCATTCTTCCATCCACCAACTACCACCGACCAGCAACATCATCGTCATCGTTCAGCTCCACGCTTAGACGGTACACGCGGTCACTCATCGTCGCTCGGCAGCAGCAGCACACATTCGTCGCCCAGCTGCAGTAGATCCGTGATACATATAAGATAAGTTTTTTAGTAGTATATAAGATAAGTGATTTTCATCGTAGTATGTGTGTGAGTGTGGAGAGTGATTGATAGTGTGTGTGAGAGTGTACTTAGTTTTAGTTTTTTTTTTAGGTTTAGTTTGTTTATCTGTGATTGATTGTAAATAATTACGTTAGTGGTTGAGCGTGATAAGCTCCCACAAGTGAGCCATGGATGATTTATCGCAAGATGAATCATCTATGGCACGAAATGATGAGGTAGCTCATAGAGTTACCAGATCACGTGCCTATCCAGACAGTTCAACTGGTCCATGGGTTGTTTATTTTCAGCCCAAATTGAAACCCCTGAATGTTTGTCAGATTTCTGATGATCTGACGAAGCGATTCTCGGCCGTGACCGAGATAATAAAAGTAAGACCGAATAAACTTCGGGTCGTTGTATCCAACCTTAAGCAGGCGAATGAGATTGCTGTCTCTCAGTTTTTTACACTCGAGTATCGGGTATATATCCCAGCTCGGGGTATTGAAATCGAAGGTGTGGTCACCGATTCGAGTCTGACCCCTGAGATCCTGCTGAAGCGGGGGGTTGGTCGATTTAAGAACCCTCTGCTGTCACCAGCTAAGGTACTGGATGTGCGCCAACTTGGCGCAGTGTCGACCAATAAGGGTGAAAAAAAGTTTACACCGTCAAACTCGTTTCGCGTGACCTTCTCTGGCTCAGCCCTCCCTCAATACGTCGAGTTGGGAAAACTTCGGCTACCTGTGCGGTTGTTTGTACCTCGGGTCATGATCTGCCAGAAATGCCAGCAGATGGGACATACGACCTCCCATTGCGGCAATAAGGCGCGCTGCTCCAACTGTGGGGAGAGACATGAGGATGGCGCGTGCGCAGGCAGCGCACCAAAATGCGCTTTCTGTAAGGGATCTCCTCCTCATGCTCTCTCGGCGTGCACGGCGTAGAAACAACGTGGGGAACAATTAGAACGCTCGCTAAAACAGCGTTCCAAGCAATCTTTTGCCAAAATGGTGAAAAAAGCCTCACCATCACCCAGTGCCAATAGAAATCCCTTTGCTCCTCTGTCAGATGACGAGTCTGACTTTGATTCGGCTGAAGAGGGAACGTTGTTCACTTTTCCGGAAGGTGCTTCAAGGAAGCGAAGACGCGTCCGCCCACGGAAAGTTGTTCAAAAGAAGACCGAGACCAGCTTGCCCATTTCAAAAAGAGGTGGAAAAAAGGAAAACACAATTCCTCCTGGTTTCCGTAGTACTTACTACACCCAGGACTTTCCATTTCTCCCGGGGACATCCAAAACCCCTGAAGCCCCAATTTTCAGAACAGAAGCCCCTTCCTCTAGTGGTCTATTCTCATTTGATGACATTGCCGAAGGTATCTTTAAGTACCTCGAAATTTCTGACCCTCTCAAAAGCATTGTTTTGGCAATGCTTCCAACAGTGAAGACCTCTTTGAAGCAATTGACAATTAAGTGGCCCCTCCTTGCAGCTATCATTTTCTTCGATGGATAATTTTCCAAATGAGGTCGGGGATTTGATCACTGTTCTACAGTGGAATTGTCGAAGTTTGATTGGAATCATTCAAATTTTTAGCTCACACCACCGGTTATGATGCATTCGCTCTTTGTGAAACATGGCTCTCTTCCGAAATCAATCTTCCGATTCATGATATCAATATTATTCGTCTTGATCGTGAGGATTCGCGTGGAGGGGGAGTACTTTTGGGGATCAAAAAGTGCTACTCCTTCTATAGAGTGAATTTTCCTCTTATTCCAGGTATTAAAGTTGTCGCATGTCAGGCTGTTATTAAAAATAAAAGCCTTTGTATTGCTTCTGTATATATTCCTCCTAGAGCCTCAGTAAACCGAAAACAATTTTCAGATATATGTTCGGTCCTTCCTTCTCCACGGTTGATCATGGGAGATTTCAACTCTCACGGTACAGGCTGGGAAGAACTGTACGATGACAACCGGTCTTCCTTGATATATGACCTCTGTGACAACTTCAATATGACAGTACTTAACAATGGAGAAGTAACACGTTTGGCTGGTACATGCTCAGTTGGCAGTAGATTAGACCTCACACTTTGTTCGAATTCATTATCGTTGGATTGCACATGGAATGTGATTCAAGATCCCCACGGTAGTGATCACTTGCCCATAAAAATTTCGGTTGCCACCGGGTTCAATCCGTCGAAATCTGTCAACGTCGCGTATGATCTTACTCGTCACATCGATTGGACAAAGTTTAGGACAGCAGTAGATGAAGCCGTAACGACGGTAGAAAGGCTTTCACCGCTGGAAGAGTATAACTTCCTCTCCAACCTGATCTTAGACAGCGCGCTTCAAGCTCAAACTCGACCAGTTCCAGGAACGCCATCTCGCAGGAAACCTCCTTCTCCATGGTGGGATCAGCAATGCACCGAGGTTTACCGTAAAAAGTCCGACGTGTTTAAAGTTTTCCGTAGACGTGGAACACCTGAGCACTTCGAAGTATACACGGCTCTCGAACGCGAACTTAAGAGTCTCATCAAGGCCAAGAAACGCGGTTACTGGCGAACATTCGTGAACGGGCTATCGCGCGAAACGTCGATGAGTACTCTTTGGAACACGGCGCGAAGGTTGCGTAACCGAACTACGAACACCGAGAGCGAGGAGTACTCGGACCAATGGATCCTCAAGTTCGCGCGAAAAGTTTGTTTCTGTTCTGATTCCTCGCGAAAACACGAGTTCGATAGATGAGATTAGCCAACCCTTTTCAATGGTAGAGTTCTCTCTCGCACTCCTTTCGTGTGGCAATACGGCTCCAGGGGCTGATAGGATCAAGTTCAACTTGCTTAAGAACCTCCCAGACGTCGCTAAGAGGCGCATGTTGGACTTGTTTAATCAGTGTCTGGAACTCAACATTGTACCGGATGATTGAAAACGGGTGAGAGTTATTGCCATTCAAAAACCTGGTAAGCCCGCGTCCGACCACAACTCCTATCGACCCATCGCGATGTTATCTTGTATTCGAAAGTTGTTGGAGAAAATGATCCTTTTCCGTCTGGACAAATGGGTTGAGACGAACAACCTGCTTTCAGATACTCAATATGGTTTCCGTAGGGGTAAGGGAACGAACGACTGTCTCGCGTTGCTTTCCACAGATATTCAGTTAGCTTTTGCTAAAAAAGAGCAAATGGCTTCTGTATTCTTGGACATAAAGGGGGCTTTTGATTCAGTATCTGTTGAAGTTCTTTCAGATAAACTCCATGCTTTTGGCTTTTCTTCATTAATGAATAATTTTTTGTACAATTTGCTGTCAGAGAAACAAATTTGCTTCTCTCATGGAACCTCTACAGCTTCCCGATTTAGCTACATGGGTCTCCCCCAGGGATCATGTTTAAGCCCCCTTTTGTATAACTTTTATGTCAAAGACATTGACAGTTGTCTAAGTGACAACTGTACGTTGAGACAACTTGCAGATGACGGCGTAGTGTCTGTCACGGGACCCGATGGGGTCGATCTGCAAGGACCCTTACAGGATACCTTGGACAATTTGTCTACTTGGGCTCTAGAGCTAGGTATCGAATTCTCTACGGAGAAAACTGAGTTGGTGGTTTTTTCTAGGAAGCATAACCCAGCACAACCGAAGCTTCAAATTTGAGGTAAGCCGATAACTCATTCTATGTCATTTAAATATCTTGGGGTCTGGTTCGATTCAAAGTGCACCTGGAGATCCCATATTGAGTATGTGAAGCGAAAGTGCCAGCCAAGGATCAACTTTCTCTGCACAATTACCGGGACCTGGTGGGGAGCACATCCGCAAGATCTTCTAACGTTGTACCGGACAACGATTTTGTCGGTTATGGAATACGGTAGTTTTTGTTTTCAGTCAGCGGCTCGGTCGCACTTCATTAAACTGGAACGTATTCAGTATCGGTGTCTTCGTATCGCGTTAGGTTGCATGCACTCGACTCACACCATGAGTCTTGAAGTGCTGGCTGGCATGTTGCCACTCTCGGATCGGTTTACAGAATTATCTCTCCGGCTCCTCACCAGGTGTGAAGTTATGAATCCTCAGGTAATCGAAAATTTTGAGAAGCTCCTTGAGTTGAATCCTTAAACCCGCTTCATGACCTTGTACCATTTGTACATAACACAGGATGTCAGCCCTTCGCCGAACATTTCCAATCGTGTTTGTTTCTCCGATTTCGACGATTCGGTTCATTTTGATTTATCCATGAAGCAGGAGCTTCATGGAATCCCAGAGCATCATCGTCCTATGATTGCTCCTTTGATATTTGCTGCAAAGTTTGGCCAAGTTGATTCCACTAAATCGTTATTCACTGACGGATCATTGATAGAGGAGTCAGCAGGCTTTGGAATATATAATGAAATTTATAGCGCCAATCGTAAACTTCATGCTCCTTGTTCCGTATATGTCGCTGAATTAGCGGCAATACACTTTACGCTAGAAATTGTTGCCTCACTTACACCGGATCAGTACTTCATTTTCACGGATAGTCTCAGTTCTATAGAGGCTATTCGCTCCTTGAGGCCGGTAAAGCACTCCTCGTATTTTCTCATGAAAATACAGGAGCTTCTAAGTGCTTTATCTTCACGTTATTTTATCATCACCTTTGTATGGGTCCCTTCTCATTGTTCAATTCCGGGCAATGAGAAAGCGGACTCGCTTGCAAAGGTGGGCGCTATGGAAGGCGATATTTGTGATCGACAAATTGCCTTCAACGAATTTTTTCGTATTTTTCGTCAACAGTCACTCGTCAGCTGGCAGTATAAATGGAGTAAAGGAGATTTGGGGCGATGGCAACATTCTATCATCCCAAAGGTGTTTAAGAAATCTTGGTTTAGCGGGATGGATGTGGGTCGAGACTTCATTCGTGTCATGTCTCGCCTCATGTCCAATCATTATTCTTTGAACGCTCATTTATACCGGGTTGGGCTGAGCGACAGCAATCTCTGTGAGTGTGGACAAGGCTATCAGGACGCAGATCACGTTATTTGGTCTTGTGCTGAGCATCGTGGTTTCAGATCGGGGCTTTATGATTCCCTTCGGGCTCGAGGTAGACAACCCAATGTGCCAGTTCGAGATATTTTGGCTGTACGTGATTTGGAGTACATGAAACTCATTTATGTGTTTTTGACTAACATTAGCTTTAGATTGTAGCTAGTTTAACCTGTATGTTTAGTTTAAATTTTTTTTATCTGTGTATGTGTGTGTGTTTTTTTTTCTTTTTCAAAAATTGTTCAAGTCAAAAAAAAACCATAATTTGTATAGTTATAAGTGTTTAGATTATTTAGAATTGAAATTTAATATGTTATGTAAGCCATACTTTAAATTCCCACCCTCTTTCCCATCCGTAATTTGTAATTCCTATTAACCTCGAGACGGCCACGAGTAATCGGCTCCTCCCTCCTAACTTTAGTTTTAAGATAAATGATGTATAAAAGTATGAAAATTTGGCTCTGTAAAGTTAATTCGATTGAGCCTGTACAAATAAATGATTATTAAAAAAAAAATATTAATGACTTTGATATTTACTTGTCTTATTATGAAAACTTTGATATAACCAATATGGGTCATTCCATATCAAGTGACCGGAGAAATGCATCGACCCTCTTCGATTCGAACCAAAATTGGCTTATATACTCGTTCTGGGCTATTAATCAAAAATCCAAAGTTTAAGACCAATCGGTGAACCCCTCGGTGTCCCGAGTGAACTGGTAGAACTCTCCCTGTTTCGTTGCAATATAGTCATGCTTCCTAACAAATGCGGCTTCTTCACTCTGGTGGGCGCAGAGTGTTTCGCTAAGGTTCGCCAGCACTAATCGCTTCTGCTTGTGGATACGAGAGGTTCGCTCCCGAACACTTTTACACTCCTTTTTTACCAGCTAGTTCTTTACTCACGTCTGCCTCACGGTAAAACGCTTTTACTTTCTGCACTATGTCTTATGAAACACGATGGCCATTCTTGGGGTTAAAGGAACAGATGATTCCTTTCTCTTTAATGCATTTTTTCATGGTTCGCACTAACCTCTCAGAGCACCGAAATTCTTCTAGTAGGCCACCGAAATTAGTAGGCCATTAAAAACTGCTATTTTTTTTTTTAATTTAAGCGGTGCTCTTTTGTTAGATCCGCCTTGATGAGAGTATATAAGAGTGGTAGAATAAACAAATTTTTAAAACATGAAATCTTTAAAAATCAATATCTCCATGACGGAGCAAATGGTTTTGTCTCGATAAGTGTTTCTTATGTAAAAAAGTCTGCTCAAGACATCGAAGCCATAAAAATTAAAAAAAAGTGGGGGCATTTTGAGAAAAACGCAATCTTATATTTCAACCACAAAAATAACAATGTTGGCAACACTCTGAAATATATAAAAAATATTTTCGGTAGCAAATTTAATTTCCTTCAAGAAAAAACTCTATCATTGTTTGTAACTCTTTTATTCATCGAGATATTCAATAAACAATATATTGACTTTTCAAAAATCTCAAAAAAATGGGGGCAGCCCATGGGTCGAGGGGTTCACCGATTGGTCTTAAACTTTGGATTTTTGATAAGAACCTAGAACCTAGTATATCAGCCAATTTTGGTTCGAATCGAAGAGGGTCGATGCATTTCTCCGGTCACTTGATATGGAATGACCCATATAACAATTTGGTTTCATTTGAATCTGCTCTTTTTAAATGTATAAATAGGCTAACTGTCATCATGTTACTATTCGTGCAATATGTGCAATGATCAGGTTCAAAAAATTTATTTGTTGGCATCATGAAGTTGATGAGAAATTGAGAAAACGATGTTATTCATTGACAACTTATTCCATGTATTTTGAAGTTTTTTTTTTTAAATCTAGTGGTCACAGGTTTTTTAAAAAAAAAAACAGTGGTTCTTGGCCAAACTGCGCTTTAACATCGTTCAAGTGACATGGTTTATGCAAAAATTATCTCAAAACTGTTAAAAACGACGAAAACATTGATAGTGATTTAATGTGGAAACCAGAAATAGATAATCTTATCAGAATGAGTAACACTAATAATTTTGTTTATTTTTTTGGTTATTAATTGCTAGAGTGAATCAAATTGAGTAATTTAAACATGAAATTAAATTCACATGTGTAGATATTCTCTCAACCATTTGTCAAAATGCTGCTCACTTGAGGGAAATATACGAACCACCAGGTCACAACCCATAGCTTGTGAAATGTTGCTTGGATCATCCAGCCCGCTCAATACTTCTTCTAGCATAGATCATTGAACATCCTGGAATATGTTTAGTATCTTAAAACAGTAATGAGTCGTTTGCTGCACTTGTGAATCTTATTCGTCGTTCGAGGGAACTTTTGAATAACTAAGACCATCCATCCCAGTCAATACATCTTTATTTTCTTTGGACCTTGAGAATAAATGAATATGAACGTCATATAGAAAACACATGTATTTTTTATTTGTTCCTCCAGGATTTTTTTGTATCATAACGTATCATCACGGATTTTGCTTTCTTCGTTATGTTAGCAATAGAAACAACGTGAAAAGATATCATTAGTGTCGCTAGAATGAAATGAATAGTAGACGATATTCAGTGAATGAACCTCGTACCTAAGGTGAAATAATGTTAGGGAAACACATGGGCACTTCTAGAGATCTGCAAAACTTAGTCGCTTTTTTCAGCGCAAGGAATGGTAATTTGCTTTTGAAGTTTGGTGTACTCGTCAGGCAGTCCATCGACTGTGCTTCTTAATCTTTCCCTTCGCGTTCCAGTTCAGCTATGCGTTTTTTTCCAGATCGTAAGGAGAAACATTATCAGCCGAGGGTTCCGTTGTTTAAGGTTTACCTCTAACATCACCTTCCTTCTTCTACTGGGACATTAGACAAGCAGCAGAGCGTAACATCCGTTTGGGATAACATTTTAGCTTCGGTGATAAGTTTCGGACATCGAGAGGACGAGCAGGGTCTGAATTTAAAAATAAATACTTTAGGCACAACACAACGGCATATTATATAACATACCTAAATTGAGCTGCAACAACGACGAACGAGGAACTTTCTAATCTCCATGTAACTCCTAGAGAGAAAAGAGATCGAACACCAATGGCAGGGACCTGGACTAGAAGAATCGCTGCCTTTAGCATTTGATGAAAATTTCCATACGGAGAAACGAAGCACTAAATGAAATTTCGATTCACTTTTTTTGCCGACCGCAAAGCAAAATTACAACAAACTGACTGGTTTGACAGTTCGAGCGCATCAATTCGAAAGGGTCTGATTCGAAATGCAAATATTTCTTTTGTGCGTCATTTTTACGAATGTTAATGCTCTCATTCAAACCATCTGACATATCTCATTAAGCAAAAGCCGCTTTACTGAATGCTGCATATTGCGACAGTGTGCTGAATCCTGAGTAATAATTTATAAAACTTACTGATCTCGTTTCGGTAAGTCCCTTTCGATTTGTTGTTCCAGAGTATTTAGCCTGCATTCATATAAATATATATATATATATATATATATATATATATATATATATATATACATATATATATATATATATATATATATATATATATATATATATATATATATATATATATATATATATATATATATATATATACATATGTGTATATATATATATATATATATATATATATATATATATATATATATATATATATATATATATATATATATATATATATATATATATATAAATATTTATATATATATATATATATATATATATATATATATATATATATATATATATATATATATATATATATATATACAGCGATTCCACGGGAAATGAA